>CAXARO010001709.1:0-59812 GCA_963971305.1 Arcuatula senhousia
TTGTCATTATTTCCCGAAAATTTGGAATTTCCAGTTGAATACGTAGTAGCAAACGTAGCTAAATTTTTCACAGTAGAAGAAAGGAAAAGTACATTTAATACACATTTGATCAAAATGATTTTCATGTTGCAATTCTCAATTTAATGCTGCATGGATTTTCAAAATATTAGCAATCATTCCTTAGAGAAATATCAACACATTACGCATTGTGGTGAAACAAAGTAAACCAAGTGTGTCATTGCATAGATTTATGGGACAGTTCGCCATATCATTGACCAGTTAATTTCTGTTGTCAATCCATAAATAAAGTCACAGCTAGCTAACTGCCACATATTACATATCAATCGATTTTATCGTCTTTCTTATTCTAATATAGTTTGTTATTTTCTACTTTTTTTTTTAATTGTAAACATTTATCTCATTAATATCAAGGTAAAATTGATTAGTTAAGGTGTACTGTAAACCGGGAAATTTTCGCGGCAGTTTTATTTTCGCGATTTTCGCGATGATGTTGCTAGCGCGAAAATTAAACGGTGCAAATAAACTTGTGTTCTGTTGTAGTCTATGGACAATAACATTGCAGCGCGAATTTAAAACTTCGTGAACTAAAATTTAGTCGTCATAGCGCAAAAATAAGACGGCGCGAAAATTTCCCGGTTTACAGTATTTAACATGCAACACCTATCTTTGTATAAACTAACTCTTTTGTCCTGGGGTGAGACAATGATGTCCTGTAAAGCATAGCTTATTTAAATGGCAAAGGTACAAGTAAGATGATTTTAAAAAGCAATGACGTCAGTATTCAGGAATTTAGTTATGAATCGAATAATTTCATTTCATATCTATAAACAAATGTTATAAAAAATAAAAAATAAGTCTGATAGTATAAAATATTTATGAACAGGTCTAGTTAGATAAGTAATAAATTGGTTTTGTATGTTAATAAGTCAAGTAAAAGCGCGACGTCAATTTATCTTAATGATGATTTATTATGCTAGTACGATCATATAATAGTGTTTCTGTTGTATATTCTTCATTTTTTTTCGACAGTTTGATAAATCACAACGAATCGCTTAACAAACCTTGCAGGTTTTTTTTTCCTTTTTACATATAAATTATAACCAAGATAGAAAGCAATCAACGGTTTTATTGTGTATAGTTTATATTACTATAGTGATAATTAAATATCTTACGTATACGTTTTGGCGGTGAGTTTTATCAGTTTCATTTGTACTCAAGGGTGAGAGTCAGTGGTGAAGTCGTTAACGCATCGGGCTACTAACACCAAGGTTCGTGGTTCAATCCTCATCCAGGGTGAAAATTTCATAAAACAATTTTCCAACTCTCTCTTCGTCCCATTTGCGAGGATGTTCCTAATGAACGGTTGTAGTTCTTCTGAAGGGAAGAAAAAAGTTGTTCCGTGTATGGGGAGAGCAATACCAAATGCACATTAAAGACCATTTTGGTGGGTTCGATAAGAGTATGCCGAATAGGGCCGCTACAAATTCTACACTCGCAAACTGCTAGCTGTAGATGAATCACATAAGCATTAAGCTTGTTTTCCAATCCAGGATAAGTAATATGTTTAAACTAAACTAACTTGTACTGAAATATGCTGATTAATTATTCTTTATTATCAAATTATGCTCTCATATTTATGGTTTTTCAAATGGATTTTATGTAAATTTATGTCTTTAGTATAATATGATAGGAACACATAGGTGTTGTTTTCGTTTACAGATGACCTTTTTGAACTTATACCATTTTCAAACTTGAGGCTCACCTCATAAATCACCAAGTGTTAAGTTGTATATTAGTAAAACTGCTACTTGATTGTCGTTCATGCTATTGGCAGGTCAAATATAATTGATTTGGAATCTGATGCTGACTCTTACATGAGTTGTTGGATTTTCTTCAAAATATCGAGGTAGGTAGATCTTGAGGTGCTGATCACTTTTACTCATTGCTAGAATTTTGATATATGTATCGGTTGTTGAGTTATTTGCAAAAAACTACAATTTACCCCTATGTTCTATTTTAGCCACGGCAGCCATGTTTTACAACGAATCAAAAATCCCTACATCAGTTCTAAGCACCGAATGCTAATGAACAACCATACCAAGTTCGGTTGCAATTGGACTTATGGTGTCAGAGGAGTTAACGTTTTCAAAAGTTTACGGACGACGGACGGAAGACGGACGTCAAGTGATGACAATAGCTCACCTGACTCTCCTTTTGGGTCAGGTGAGCTAATAAGGACTATTGCTTCAATGGCGGAACCAGGGATTTTGAAAAAAAGCAGGGGCTACTTCCCGGATAAAAGAGGGAGCGGACATAGCCAACAAGGGGGTCAACTTTGGAGGTCTGATTTAAACGATTACAAATACCAAAAAGCGGGTATAAACGGTTAATTCGGTTAATGCTATCTTACCTTGATATTTATTTGAAACGCAAAATATTCTACAAGATATAAAAAAAGGACCTTTTACTAATATACAACTTAACACTTGGTGATTTATGAGGTGAGCCTCAAGTTTGAAAATGGTATAAGTTCAAAAAGGTCATCTGTAAACGAAAACAACACCTATGTGTTCCTATCATATTATACTAAAGACATAAATTTACATAAAATCCATTTGAAAAACCATAAATATGAGAGCATAATTTGATAATAAAGAATAATTAATCAGCATATTTCAGTACAAGTTAGTTTAGTTTAAACATATTACTTATCCTGGATTGGAAAACAAGCTTAATGCTTATGTGATTCATCTACAGCTAGCAGTTTGCGAGTGTAGAATTTGTAGCGGCCCTATTCGGCATACTCTTATCGAACCCACCAAAATGGTCTTTAATGTGCATTTGGGTAAGCGGGTATAAACGGTTAAAAAAACGATACTAGTCCACTCTACTCATGCATCTTTAATGATTTCGTATATATATCTAACCAATATTTTCCGACAAAAGGGGGAGGGCCGATCACACGGATTCGTGCCTGTTGGCTTGTTCTTTGCAATATTCTAAAATACTTCATATAATTATTTAAAAAATAAATAAATAAAATGACGTAATCACAATCAGTATCTTAAGTTCTACCTTGAAATTCTGATGCAGATCCAACAGATTACATAAGATAAAAGATATCAAGATGTGGTATATTAGTATACGCGACACAAACTACATATATTAACGGAAATTTAGGAAAATCTGCAATGGAAAAAGTGTGTTTTTAAACCATTTTTCAATTGGTCGATTTTGAAGTTCAAAAGGATATAACTTCTTAAGGTAGACGGTCCAATTTCTTTGGCCATAATATGATTTTGTAGATTTGGCATGCTTCATTAAACTTAACTTTTCTACAACTTCAAGACGTTTCGAGATACATAATTGCAAAAGTTAGTGTCAAAATAATGTGAAGTCAGTCCAAAAAGCATTGTTTGTTATAAGATTCAACGAAAGTTGTGCGTAGTAATCTCTAGACATTTAATCAAACATACCGGAAACAGTGTTTTGATTGGTTTTCAGTTTTTACAAGTCTGATTGCTTCCTTTAGATTGGTCTTTTTTTATATCTTGTAGAATATTTTGCGTTTCAAATAAATATCAAGGTAAGATAGCATTAAGAAACCATAAAGAAGCCACAACAATATGAAAGCGGAGCTTAATTTTTCATAGTATAATCATTTTCAAAATATTCAAGTTTAAAAAGGACACAGTCGGTTTGAACATGTTCAATGAAAACATTCTCTACATTGACATATACATGTAATATTCTAGTACATAATGTACATGTAATACATGCATTTGTCCTAGGGCAAAACAAATCCGAATAGTCGAAAGGTGTTAAACCATTAATTGCTTACATATCATTAAACAAGTTCAAGTTAGCTTTTGTCATGACAAATGTGCAAAAAAAAACCCGTAACCTCAAGAATGGATACTGATAAAAATGATTTATTCTGAAATTTCTGTTCATTTTTTTACATCAGTCCATAAATGCTTCTTAACTAGCTGTCAGTAACTGCGAGTGTTCTCAAGAGATTTCCTATACGTCTCGCTGTTCTCGTGCTCTTGTCTAGCTCAGATCTCTCTTGGTGAATTGAACTTTTCTTGATTTGATTTTTATAGTGTGTTATTTTTTGTGCTTTGTTAAAGATTAATAATAGATCATAATAGGAGGAAGGTTGGGCCCAAAAAACTAGTTTAACTCCGCCACATTTTATATGTGCCTTTCCTAAGCCAGGAATCTCTGTCAACTATCTGTTTTTTATCCTATGTTCAGAAATGGGTCTTTCGTTGATAATTGAGGCTTCGTTTGAATCTTGTGTATTGTATTTTTAGTCTTGGGTCAACGCAAGACGGCAAGCAGCGGCCTCTGGTAATGTTGAAGACCTCTGGTTGCTTTCAATTATGATTTTTAATTTGCCTTTTCTTTATGTTGGTTATGTCGCGTACAGTTATTCCATGTCTCTTTATCGTCTATGTAGGTCTCTGGGTACGTGGTACATCCCCTCATCGTGTGTGCTGTGTGCATAAAATAATGTATACACACCATTGTGATACACACCCTATACAAAAGAGTACCAATGGTGTATTATCATATTGTAAATCAATCAAGGCAGAGACAAAATAACAAAACATATAAAAAGAAAGGGGAAACGCATCAAAAATATACACAAAATAACTAAGTTGCCATCAGCAACGCGAACTCTATCCGAAACGAGAGTGAACTCTTGAGCTCAATAAGGGTTAATTTTTCTGCTTGTTATAACACGTGATCAATTTTGGCATTGAAATGCGTGAGGGGAAATTTGCTTATACTATCACACACAAAAAATTGATTCATCGATAACGTCACATGAACGTATACATATGTATTTGTATGAAAAGATGGGCGGATAATTATATCGGGTTTTCCAACTCATTCTACAGGGCTTAAAAAAATCTTACAGAAAAAGCCATTCATGAAATGATCAAAGTAGATGCAATGGTGTTGGCGTAATTGATACTCAATCAAACAAATTTTAAACAAACTTTTTGTTTTAATTAATTGGTTTTTTGTTTAACATTCATTTTGTTTTCTTCATTTTCCTGAGTGGATGTTGTATGAATATCTTAATTACGTTTGAATAAACGAAAAGGTAAGAGGCATATACATGTTAGTATAATTCGTCAATTTCAGGAACAGAAAAATCCAATGACAATTTCGGTTTAAAATCGGAAGGTGATAAAATGAACATGAAATGATTACGAAGTGGGATAGGAACACAATAAAAGATTTGACTGGCGCTAGAAGCCGGAGGGTTGGGTTAGGTAAGAAAATCTAACCTACTGTATGGGGATCCTACATGTGTCGCCAACACGTTACACCGACCTCTTTGCATGGTAAGCCGGGTAAAGTTTTCAGTTTAATATCCTGTCGATCCCTGCAAGATGACATGGCTACTACGTTCATCGATCTGAAGCGCACTGAAGGCATAACGCCCGAAACGTCATCAGGGGAATAGGCCATTCTTAGTAGACTTTTGCTGACAAGCTAAGCCCTGCTATGGACCAATTTAATTGCCATCTTGGAACCCGCATGAAATAATTTGTTTTAAAAATTAATAAACTATAGCTAAATAATCTCGATGAAAAATTAAAAGCGCGCAAAAACACGTCAATCAATCTATCGTGTATAAAGACGCATTTAAAATGCTTATGTAGTTCGTTGGTTTTTTTTTTGTTTTGAACTGACTTTGCCAATACAAAGGTGCTTTAATATATATGATATAAATGTTTCCACATGTATGTATTTGTTTTAAGCGTATCTTTGTTATCTAGACTGTCAGTATAAATAGATTAACGTATTTTTATCAAATTTTCGTTTTGATAAAACAAAAATAGATCGGAAAAAGTAAATATTTTTAATTTGGTTGTGATAGCGCTTGGGAGTAAAAAGAGTATGTAATATATCGAAATATAAAAATGTCATCAGTTTACACAAGTAAGATTCGGTATAGCTTACTTCTTTAAACATTGTGTTAATTGAGCAATTTTTTGCTGAGCCTCTTTAATGAGACTCAACTTTATGTCTGAAGTACGTCTGTTCGAACATTCGACTAAATAATAATGTGCATTGGTAAAGAATATATTGATAAGTCAATTATCTATAATACTTAAATAACGGAGGGTCTTTTTATGTTGGCCGGGTTGCAGCCTAAACAACAAATCCTAACACTATGCTTTACACACCCACTGTGCTTGTCGAACGACGACATTCATGGCATTCTCTTGAATTCTAACGTAAACGCTGCACTTTGAAAGACAGTAACTTAATCACGTCATATCGTATACACGGTAGGTCCCGTGTCCGGCGACAAGATTGTTTTTTCGAGAGGGATTTACAATTGTCCTGGTTTTTTCAAGAGAATAATAAATAAAAATGCAAACTCTGGTGATATTTAGGGATTTTTAGCTGAAAGCGAAGAAAAAATGCTCCCAACGGGTAGGCATATTTGTAGTATTATCATATTGTATAACAACACCAATTCCTATAAAAAAATGTGATTCCTAAATAAAATTGTGGGCTGTTTTTTGAATTTTTACCTTTTTGCATTTTTCGCCCCTTAAAAGACAACTATATTGAACGAGATTGCTTACCATTATAAGTGAACATCACTGTTATATTATGGCATCCTGAACATTGATGCCAAAAAGTTGCGTCTTACATATTTTTAAATTAAAATAAAATACATGTCCAGGTTTTTTCAAGAGGCGTCCAGGTTTTTGCAAGAGAGGTCCAGGTTTTTTCATACTTTAGAAAGACAAGTTGTGCGTGTTGTTTACCTGTTAAATCATATTTTAAAAGACATTGTATGTTGTTAAACAAATAAGAATACGGTACTATCATTTCAAGGGTTTTGGACAAGAATACGTCAGTTAAAGTCAAGAATTCAACCTTATATAGCCTATATAAACAGGCAGGCACATATAATTGACGCCTACAACCAGAACCCATTAATCTATTGTCTAAGCATAAATACCAACTGTTATAAATTGAAAATAGCCTCCTTGAATAATTGACTGGAAACAAATTATTTGTGTTGCGACAAGCAGAAAATGCTTACAGTTTCTGGGCTACCTTCTTTTAACTTGACTTGTAGTTGTTTCTTGGATGTGTTTGTTTGTATCATAGAGTCGTCTACTTTCATGTCTGCTGTTTTATCCAGGATTATATAAGACTCGATTGCCCTTTCAGTACGTCTTAATTTTTACACATATGTATTTATTCTTTATTATCCCCGCGCTAGCGAAAGCGCGGGGATAATGTTTTGCTGTCCGATGTACGGATGTACGTACGTACGTACGTACGTATGGCGTTAATGTCCAGGATAATCTCAGTAACCACAGGGAGTAGAAAGATGAAACTTGGGTCATTGATAGCATTGTGGGTGGGGACTGTGCCGAAGGTTTCAGAATTTTGATATGGCCCCTAGGGGCTGGGCTGCATAGGTAGCCCAATGGCACATTATTCCTTCGTCACGCAACTCCTCCCAGGTTATTTGGAATACAGCACTGAAACTTGGCTCAGTAGTTGCACTATGGATGTAGATTCTGCTGAAGGTTTTGGAATTTTGATAATGCCCTTAGGGGCTGGGCTGCATAGGTAGCCTAAGGGCACATTGTTCCTTTGTCAAGCAACTCCTCCCAGGTTATTTGGAATACCGAACTGAAACTTGGCTCAGTAGTTGCACTATGGATGTAGATTCTGCTGAAGGTTTTGGAATTTTGATAATGCCCTTAGGGGCTGGGCTGCATAGGTAGCCTAAGAGCACATTTTTCCTTTGTCATGCATAATTCTTTACATTACTATCACTCTACTACCAGGAAAAAGTCTCATTTTAATACATATACATTTTATAGTACTAGTAATGCTCATTATAGTCATAGTTTTTTTCTTTAAATTATTTGCCCTTATACTATCAAACACCAGAGTATCGCGGGGATATTCAGCGTGGCTGCTTCGACTTGTTGTATATATTATAGTTTCAACAAAAAACTTCATAAGAGTATGCTCCCGTGCGGGACCCGGAAGGTGAATAGGTTAGCAGCAGCGCTAAGCATGTCGGTAAAAGTCCACTAAAGAGTGCTAAGAAACCTGTCATCTTTCCAGGCCACTTAGCCCACAAAGCGACTGGGATGTGTGCCACAGGTGGTTGAATGGGGCAGCCCTGTCATAATAAATGCCGGTTTATCTGGCTATACTAATGCGGAAACTTGACCGTAAACCATATTGGACCAACGTGCGTGGAGAGTTCCAAGGTTCATGCACGTAAAATATCCCATTGTGCACCGTCACAGGCTAAATTTTCCGCACCTACCCACCTCTTCCCTTTTCCAGTGATCTTCAAAATTTACAGATCCTTTGTTTCCCACTCCAACCCCGCTTCTCTCTCTCAGTGAGTATAGATTCAAACAGGATTCAGCATTGTATTTTCGCCAGATAAAGGATGGTTATGTGAAACTGGTTATGAGTTGGCCATATCCCACACAGGTAGATGTTCCATCTAGTATGACCTCATTTCGGGTAAGGGTTCTCCATTGTCAGTCACCATATGGAAGGGTTCCAAATTGTGCAAAACTTTTGAGGGAGGATTTCGTCACTTTCTGGATGCATTGGCCTATGGTGCGTTAACGGTACATTGGGCTATCTTGTGAGTTGGTTCGTTTTACTTCTGGTTTGTGGTCGTGCATGGGTCCTTCGAATGACATACATGGGTCTGTGTCCTGGGTGGGTCTACATAATTCATTTTGGTGTTTCAATTAGCTCTTGTCCTGCTGATTATGACTGAAATAGTGTCGACTGGACATAAAACAAACATAAGAGTATGAGATTCAAATGCTATTTAAGTTTTTGTATCTTTACATACATATGTATACGTTAAGGGGTTCCAATATCTCTATTCCCTAATGTTTTTATCAAATATCCCGTATCCAAAATAGAGGTTTTTTTCTTATCCTATATCACTGTAAATAGAATAGATTTAAATATTCTATATCCCAGTTTGTTTTGCCTCAAATATCCCGTATTCCAGGAATAAATATGTATATATCCCATATTCCAAAACACCCTTAAACTCTTGAAATAACAGAATGCACCAGTGGAATATGCTCTTTTTGTATTTATTTGTTTCCGACATACATGTAGATTTTATAGTTTCAAAGACTTGAAAAGGCACAAAAACAAGATTGCAGTTACCTTTCAAAAATTTGCCCACCGTAACAATCACTCTTTTTGAAACCGGTAATTTATTAAAGCACGTCAAGAAAGTCACAAATGTACCATTAAACTAATTTTGTCAAAATACTTATTTAGTCTTCAAAGATAAGTCAGATAATGCATTTGGGCAGTCTACTTATGCTTTAAAGTTAGTAACAAACTTAATATTTTGCATGTAATGTGTTTAAATGTATGTTTATTGAGTAGGAGGGATATTAGTTTCCATTTAAGTCGTATAGTTTCCACAAAACCCAGTTCCTCTCTCTAGTCAAAATTTTCAAAAAACCAGGACATCTCTCGAAAAAACCGGACAAGTTGTTGTGCCTCTCGAAAAAACCTGGTCAATTTTAATAAATCATTAACTGATGCTTTTTTACGGACTTTTGTGGAAGAAAAGTAATAATTTGAACATTTTGAATACTTTTATTCCTCTTTTTTGTTTTGTTTCACTTACAATTGAGAATTTAAGCATTTTTTAGTAAACGGACAGGCGAAAAAACCTGGACCTCTCTCGAAAAAACTGGACAATTCCTCTCGAAAAAACAATCCTGTCGCCGGACACGGGACCTACCGTGGTATATATCCGATGGTCGGCAAAAGAGAATAGGATGACCTCCCCCTGCTACGGCCATTGAAATGATCGTTACTTGCAATTGGTTGTCTAGCTAATGATGCACCAGCTTAAGAATGTAAGAATTAAATTATCCATTTGATACGGTACGTGCGATTGCCTTCGTTTTCTCTGAAACAGTGTCCGTTTTCTACTAACCCTACTACCGAGATTCTTTTCGGGGTATGTTAAAATCAACTCAAATTCTGGCATATAATATATACATGTATAAGATTCCTCGGGTAACTTGGAACGTTACTTGTAGACATTTGATGGTTTCCTAAGCTAATCTCTCACTCAATACCAACATCTCAGTATCTCAAACTTGTAAACTAACTCGAATGATCCAGGCCCTGTCCGTCTTCGCATACCTCGGTGTGACAGGACTGCAAGGAGCGAAATATAACGACTGTATTATTCGGGTTACTTGTAAACTAAATGCCGTTAATAAGGCACCACCAATAACAGTAGCTGTAGCACAGAACACAACTCTGTCGTGGGACACATTTTTAGCTTATGACAACAGTGTCGGGAATAATTAAGTAATAAACATGTATATTTTTCTTCCGGTCCTAATTAACTGTACCAATTTATATAAAAAATACCAAAATATACCAAAATGTACCAAATGTACCAAAATATATCTGCCTTTCTCGATGTTAAGGTTTTGATCACTTTTAATAATTGACGCTGTGATTGATTTCCAATAAAAAGATATTTTTCAATCACAAATTTAGATTTAAAAAGTCTATAGGTTCTAAGTTTATTTCCTCCTTTTGATGTTCTTTCGTCATTGTAAAGGTTTAAACCCCGCCACATTTTATACGTGCCTGTCCTAAGCCAGGAATCCTTGTCAAAGCTTTTGTTTGTCCTTGTCAACTGTCTGTTTTTGTTTTATGTCTAGAAATGGGTCTTTCCTTGATTTTCTAGGGATTTGTTTGAATCTTATGTATTGTATTTTTAGTCTTGGGCCAATGCAAGACAGCGAGCAGTGGTCATGTTGAAGACTGCTGACTGTTTTCCATTGTGATTTTTTAAATTGCCGTTCCTTTAATGTAGGTTGTGTTGCGTACACTTATTCCACATCTGATTATCGTCTATTTCTTTCCAAAGAGATTTTTTTTCTGTAATAGCGGTTTTAGTCCTTTTAATAATGTAATTGGCTTTGAATTGTGAATGATTATCAAAAATTAATTTTAGGAGTTTAGATATTTCTTTTATACTTCCTATACCCAACATTCTTTGTTATAATTTAACATTACTTCACTAAGTTTAAAGGCTTCATTTAGTAAGGTGGTTGGACCATACTTCCTAGTTCTCCTCTACAAGCATTGTTAGAGGACATGGTTCTCACACCAAGAATCAATTTACAAAATTGAATATGTAATTTTTTCTAGGATATTTGAATCCAACTCCATTTTTATATATTTTCTAAATTGTTTTCAAATTTTAATGAGGAAAAAGTTCCCCATACTTCTGACCCATAAAAAACTATAGGCTTAATTGTGTGGTTAAAAATGTGAAGCATAACTTTAGGGTTTGGGGTAATGTTTGAAAAGATTTTTCTTTGTTTATAAAGTGCTTTGAATCCTTTATTATAAAGTTCCTTTTTCGCAGTGGTAAATGAACCAGAGGATGTAAAAACAATACCTAAATATTTATATTTTTTGGACATTTTCTAGTATTTCATCATTATATTTTATTTGTACATTATTGCTCTAAATATCTTAAAACTTTAAGACATATTTTATAAGAGATGTATATTGCATATTGTTAAAGGTACCGAAATCTATACAATATGTGCATGTTCAATTATAGTGTTAAGACATTTGCTTTTAAAGGATTTGTTCCCTTTTGAACACCAAACTTTACAATTTTAAATTTTTTCCCTTCATTAACATGTATATTGCAAAACACTCAAGCTAGAGAAAAAAAACTGTAAGGGATTAATTACAAAATTATTCAGTAACATAAACTTTGCTAAAAACTTCATCGGACCGATGTTGTCAGATAACATGGATAACGACTAATAAGAGTTATGACCCCTGAAACTTAGATACAAAGATTTTTTGTTATGGCTCTACATTTACCCAGTAATTCAATTTGATCTAGTTTTAGATGACCCATATTAAAAGTTATAGCCCTTCAAGACATTTTTTTTGCTTTCAAGCTTGGAGACCGTAAACGGGATAACGTTTCAGTGTGCATGTTTAATGCTCTGCTCATTTCGTATACACTCAAACTCTATTCAATTAAAGTTTTATTACGTACTTTAATAAGTACTGACTGCTTTCATAGACAACAATAGTCGTTGTTGTTTTTGAAAATCATCGGCTAATTGAATACCGGAACTGCGAAAAACTTTCGTTTCTTGAAGTCAATTAAGTCAAGTCAAGTCATGTTAATCTATAAGTCGGTGCAGTTACAAAACAAATAACACAAGCTCTAATGAGCTTATAAAACCGACATTACATTACAAACATTACACGCATATACCTAGCAACACAAATACCGCACCACTTCTTTCCTTCCAGGATCATTTTAAAATTTTATTAATTCTTTATTAATTCTTAATTATTAATTCTTTCATGCAAAATGATAAATCAAACCAAATTTAATAAATAACCAAGCCATTATTTCTGAAGTTGGCACCAGTGGGCTAACGCCATGGACATTTGACAGAAAAGTCTGGAAAGCAAAGTCTAAGATTTATCAATTTTCTGAAAAGTTTTGCCAGTTTTTTGTGAAAATTAAGCTTTGTCTGGTTACATTTTCCAGCATTTTCTGGCTACACTTTTAGATAAGCATCAAATTTTCTAAATATTGGTGAATTTTTCGTTTTTGGGTTAAAAACTGATTTTTTAAAAATTCTAAAACGAAAAATCAGAGCCTTTTGAAATTTGCAGAGATTGGTGTTAAAGACCCCACACGTGCTGCGCCGAAATCTCAGATCATTCCGGTACGTAACGACTATTTTAAGAGATATTTGCTATTAAACTTTGAAGTCAAAGGAAATGAATGGAAGTGATGCGTTTTTTAAATTGTTTAGTATATGTAATAAAGACACAATGAACATAACATTAAAGACAGCACTAGATTGAAGCACATGCAGATGACATACATAGCAACAGTACATTTATAAATAAGCACATGCAAACAGTACATATATAGAAAAAGCACATGCAAACATGAATATATAGCACCCTATTTAGGAAGACATTTTTAATCAAATCTAATATTCTACCGGTTTTCCAAGTTTTCTACTCCTAGCGTGTCTGATGAAGGTTAATCCAGAAAAGCGCTTCACACGCAGTGAAATTTTGCTATTGTACATTTATTAAAATCATTTCAATATGTGGATCGTGTCTTTTTGGCACATATTCATATTCTTTCGTTTTTAATGCATACATAGACATATACAAGATTACAAATTACAATATTAAGACACATAAAGCTTATCTGCAAATATCTGAAAAAGAAAATATAACTATGCCATCTTACCATAGACCTGTATATAAATTATACAGGTCTATGATCTTACTAATTCTTGTTTAATTATTCTAAGAATTTAAACAAAAATGGCATATATAATAAATGAAAGCAAACAGTCTGTGTTGAGGGACGTGCTATTGTCCTATCGGATTATAGTTCTTAATGCAACCTCAAACTCCTGACAGTCCGTAACGATCCGTCCACTTACACATGCGTAATTTTCATCAGCCTACTCCGAAGGAGTTTCTTGAGAACTTGGAGCTTTTAAATGACATGTAGATTCTAATTTTGGTGAAATTTTCAATATTTTTTCAAGCAAAATTTAAAAGAAGAACAACCGCATTTAGCTGAAAAAATAATTCGATTTTATGTTTGTATGCAAAATTGGTCTAATAATCATTATAATCTGATATCAACCCGCCTCCCCGTGAGATAAAATTGTTGTTGTGGTGTACTTTTATAAATGCCGTGTCATGTACAGTACACATGGTGATTTTTTTGGCTGTATTTATTGAAACAGCTGCTCGTTTTAACACATTAAAAGCAAATATTTTGCTGTAAGTAAGCATACATTTTTTTCTCTGACTTGTATTAACAAAAAAGTTTAAGAATTCTAAAAGTATTTTGGCTTGAGGTTAAGTTTGCAGAGGTGTTGAGCTTGTTAAATGGTGTTAAATGGCTACGGTGTTTGGCAGTATTCTTGGCATTTTCAAGAGGATGTTTCACGCGATTTAAACGTTAGGGACTTTCCCAACAGGTGAAATTTCCAAAAAATCCAATATCATTTTAGTAAAGGGGTATTTCCCCTGCAGATGTAAAGTGGCCAACTCGATAAGTGACACGGGGGTTGGCGTGACACTAAATATGTTAAAACCAGCAAGAAACAGAACACGTTTATCCCCACGCCGTATCATACAAAGTTCATAGTTCAAATCCTATATAACAAATAATTGCCCATTTAAAGAGTTTTCATATAAAAGTTTTAATTAATGCCATAAAATTAATGTGTAAAATTGTACAAGTTGGGGAAAAAGATTATCTAATTTATTTTATTCGGATTTTTGACAACACGAGTGTTGCTTGTCTCGTTTAGCCAGCATTCGCTAAGGACTTTATAAAATCACGATAAGTATATAGATTTTATTTGGAGTTTTTACAAAATATGTATTAATTATGAAAGTAAATTACATGTGAAAATAAATTTTATTTGGAGTTTTTACAAAAAATGTATTAATTATGAAAGTAAATTACATGTGAAAATGTTGTCGGAATATTTTTAATAAGGATATATTAATGTATTCCGGTTTGAAAAATAAAATGTGCAGAGCAACATATATATGAAATCTCATTGGAGAAGTCAATATTGCTTGAGAAATACTCTATTGAACTCAATTGAAAATTAAATATTTCAGTAAAATAAAGAATATTAAACAAAGTGTTTTGATATCAATAATAGATGTATAATTACCCTCCATAGAATAATTTTTGACATCTTTTCTACAATAAAAATAATAATAATATATTTTATTGTACAATGTCACACATGAATTATATAAAATACTGATATATATTATCACAATATTATTATTCATAATGACAAATAAATTATGTGCGACCAATGCTGAAATACACTAAATCTACATGATTTCATATAAACTATGCATATATCAATAGAGAATGAGACTGTTACACATGTACAAATAAGAAAAGAGGCATGCATTCCAAATTAACTAAAAACGAAATAAGGATAGAACAGATGAATACAAATTTTAAAGGGACTTATAATTAAAAGATAAAAAATAAAAAAATAAAAAACAATTTAAGCTTAATCTTAGCTTCCTTTTGAACTGAATATAATTAATTGATAAAGATTAACATGATTAAAAAGTTTGAAAAATAACTTTAAACGTGGAATCAGTGTTTCCCAAAAGGTAATACAGCTTTTACTTTCATGTGCTTTTCAATTTCACAAGGCTGTAATATACTTCAAAACAATATCTACAAAAATATACTTTAAATTATTTTCTCGATTTTTTGTATTCCATCATTTTTGTCTTATTTAGTATTCTTTATATTTTATAGGTTTGGTGGGGAGACAAAAGTGAGTGTTAATCAATGTAACTCTTAGTGAGTCAAAAGGAAGATCTATGAAACTTACGACAATGGCGCTATGTGCGCATAAAATATTTGTTTAAACATGATGTATCTACGAAAGTAAAGTGTTTGGGTCTTTTCGTCTGTCCCAAATGTTGCGAGAATAGGCATTATGTTTTTTTTTGGACATATAGTCTTGTTATTTAAAGATCGATATGAACGTTATGGTTAAACAAACGACGTGCGTATGCATGTGTAACTGTTTACTCTCGTTTCCTATAGAGTGTGAAAGTGTGAGCAAATGAAAGTGTGTCTTCAACAGACGACTTATTAGCGATACGCGTATGTAACAAAAGTTTTTTTCCCCTGAAAATAACACGTTTTGGATGAAACTACGATCTCATTAAGTATGTTTCACCGTATGACAGTGGAGAACATTCATAATTATATAATTATAAAATTTATTTTAGTGACTTGGTGGAGGGTAATTAACTACAGTAATTTTGACACCAACCGATTCAATACTAATTCTAAGCAAAAATAATACCCGAATAAATACTAATTACATCTTTAGTGAGTGCTAACATGTATATATGTTTACCATTAACCAACTATCATATAAATTATAAAGACGGACGATGAAACTGAGTCAAATAGGCAGCTAACCGAGTGCTTAACTTGAAGTTAAACAGAACAGAATGGTGTTTTAACCACAAAATACATGATAGAACAAAATATATTTAAAATTACAAAGAAAAAAATCCTGGCTCAATTTTTATGAAAATAAATAGGGAGGGGGGAAAAAATATCCATTTTCCCCAACCTTCTGTAAAAATCGAATTGAACATAAGTATTTTTTTCATGTTCCTAACCTTACTGTAAAAGCGAAGGATTTTAAAAAATCTGACACATTTATCGATCCACTTAAGATTCATCGGGGATTGTAGTTTGTAATGTTTTTAATCTTAAACTCTGCTTAATTTTTCATTTCAGCAACTCCCCCCCCCCCCCCCCCCCATTTTGGTGAAGCATTGCAAAAGGATCGATAACTCCATGTAAGATTTTCGCGGTTTTATTTTATCCGTAATATCTTGGGATTTTTCCTTTAAAATCTAAAAATAAACATTCACGTTGTCATACACGAGAAAACATTTATATTCAATGCGAGCAAGAAGAAACGGTTTATCATAAAACAAGTAGCTTTATCGAATGTGTTTGTGTTAATTTGTGTTTAAAAAATTATTGAGGAGATATTTATTTTTATAAACACATAAAGTAACTAAAAACTATAAATTGGTATCTACATGTCTTGGTCAGTGTTGATGGATGTATCGTAAACTTTATCAAATGTCATCTCAAGCGAGGAAATCAAAATGTAAGTTGTTGTTTTTTTTAAATTTAGTATTAAAAGGGTCAAAGTCAATATTTTTATCTATTATTTGGGGGCATTTTTAAAATTCATTGTTTCGGGTATTTTTTAATGTTTGTAAATAAATCAATCAGCACGCGCCGGAACTGTATATGGGGGGCATCTCAAAACTGCCAAAGTGTAAAAAGGATTTTTTTAAAAAGTGTTCCTTCTTTAATTCTGTGTTATATTTGTATTGGAAAGTTAACAAAAGTGCAAAAAAAAACATGCATTACAAATGATTTATATCGCCCTTAGCAAAACAAAAAATAAATTGTGAAGTATCAATTGCATCAATCACCATGGCATGATCATAAACATTATGGCCAAGGGAGATGGACACGTGTACCCTTAAGCCGGACAAATAAAGCCATAATTTGATTTCGCAGGGAAATGTTTATATTTTTAACCATACAACTTTTCAAATTAGGGTTTCTCATAACTTGAAATATTTAGGCCATTGCAATTGTCAGATAGTGTTTTATTTTATTTTTTTCAAAATGACCTGAAATTGCCCACTTTCAAGACAAAAATTGAGTGATATTTGAAATAAATGACCTATACAGATATTTGGTCATCTAGGGACTAAACATTTTCAAGTTAACTAGCAGAAACACTGCAAATTGACATAGCTTGTATATATATATATATATACACAGACACATGGAAAGCGTGTTGATTATTTACCATGGTTAAACTCAGTTACAATATAGACTGATTCAGGGAGGAGGATTTTGCAAGAGGCCGGTTACGCCAAAGAGTCTGCCGACGCAGTGTTCAGCGTCTCTGTACTTTTTGATGGTTGAAGTCCAAGAAATCATTCACCTTTCATTTTTAGACTTATTATCTTGACTATTACCTTTAGTCAAGGGGTATGAACTGCAAATGTCTTAATCCTTTGACCTGTAGGTTCGTATGGCTTTGCCGCGATGATACTCTAAAAAGGTAATAGGGTTTGAAACATTTAATAGACAACACCGGAGACCTTATGTTTGATCAACTGAGTATGTTTTGTCCTTTTAACAATCATCAATTTGAAAATTCTCTACTTTTACTAAAGTAGTTAGAAGCTTATTTATAGTGTCCATCCATAAATCTTAAGAAGTACCATCAAACCAAACAGCCTTACTTTACACGAGAAGCGACTGTTAGTCACATTTAGGGCGATTGGCTATTTATCCTTCGGAGCACCGGAGCTCATACTCCTTAATATTTGAGATTACGTTGTTCTGTTGTTGATCTCTAGAAGATTTGTGTATTTTTTAATATGTTGTCTGTTTCAGCAACAATTCCCGTTATTCTTGTTAATTGTATTATTTTGCTCTGCCATTCAAATAAGGAAAAGGAAAAGAAAATTAATGTTTTTACACTGAGATCGAACCAGTTTGATCAGAGATCTTATATGACCAGAATGTACAGAGCGTCACAACACATCCGACATGTTTGTCATGCAAAACACTGACATATATGTGAGACATGACATCATATCTCCGAAGACATACATGTATTTACGGGTTTCTGTTTCTGAGTATATCCCGGGAAATATACAGATGATAGTTTATCATAGAGTTTTTGTACGATCGTGCTTCATATGAAAAAGTGTCATTCTCTATTATTTATTTTTGAATTTTGCCCATTCTCACATTCTTCCGGCGGACAATAGAAAAGTGTTGCCAGGTGACATTTTGACTGCACGTTTGATTGGACGATTTACATTATTTATAAGCATAGATATTTATTATCCATTTCTGACTTATCACGATTCTTTAGCAGATGTTGTACCTGTAAAATTAGGAAATGAAACACGTTGTATTGAACTTATACAGAACTATTTCCCCCTTGGTATAAAGTAGGGCGCAATAGAACATTGAGTTGGTCTGGATACCTCAAGGAAAATATTCTGTTTCATTGAATTGCCTGGCTACACATAAAATAACTGCAATGCGCGGATGAGTAGCAAGCATGCAGGAACTGTTTACCCTTCCGGTTCACCCGATTTCACTCTCGTGTCCACGTGAGTTTGCATGGGGTGTCACAGCCCCCGCCCCCGGAATACCGATTACCGTTTAAAAAAGGACAGAATACCATTAAAAAGACTAGAATACCGAATACTCTAAAGATCACGGCGAATGCGTACCATAAGCCTTAAAAAGCGCGGAATACCGCGTACCAAAAGGGCTGTGACACCCTCTTGCATCGCTGAATGCAGTTGTTTGATACAAAGTACATATGTATGGTTTGTTATGGTGTTGTCTTGTGAGATGTGTAAATTTGTTTCTTGAACCATTAAAAAGGATGCGCATAAAGAATTTGATGTTTGTTCAAACGAATTGTAGCTAGAAATGCATGGATTAATCCTTCATCATGGTAACTGTGATTAAAAGTACTTTTTATATGGATTTTTATAAATTGTGTTTTATGTGAGTTGTGTCATGTACACATTATCCTTGACTTACATGTCTTATTTTTTTAGTCGACCTAGTAATAATTAGGGCCTTGTTTACGACTTGAAGCAATGTTATATTTGTATGCCATTTCTTATGGTTTATTTAGTGTTCTGGTCCGTTCGTCCCTCCGTCTCTCCGTCCGTTCTTTTGTCCGTCCCAAATGTTGCGAGATGGACATAATGTCTTTTGGGTTTGTTCTTGTTTAGACATACACTTACATGACTTAATTGAAAGACTCTTGTGGATAATCAATCGCATGAAAGTTCTATACCTAGGCATCTGATATCATAAATAGTTTGGAAATAACATTATGCTTCGAAATTCTTTTTGTCTGATCATGACATCTGTCCTTGACCTCTCGTTTTTATTTTCTTGACTTGACTCAATGCAGTTCTGTGTTCCTTTTTTCCAGGTCAAAAGTCAGTTTTTCTCAATAACTAAATCTAGAACCACTTTTGTTGATCCACATTTAATCCTCGTTGTTCTAAAAAAGTCATACTATGACCTGCACAAATAAACATGGCATTTTCCTATAAGAACTTATATATGGCCTAGTTTAAGATAGACCTTGGTTGATGATGGTCAGGCAAGTCATAGCTTTAGTAAAGCCACACTCGTTTTAATTCGGATTATTTTAAAACCATATTTAGTCGAGTTGCAAATAAGTGGAAACCGGTATGTAATGCTGATGTCGGGCGGGCGTCCACCATTTTGTCGCGTATTCTTGATATTTAGTATGTAGCTTCTTCCTATTATACTATAGTTATATGATGTAAATCGATTTTATGCCTGTCAATCGTCTACTTCCTGTTTAATTACCGTCAAAGGCGACGAACACTGCTACTCTAGTGTTTCCTTAATTCAATCTACAATACTATTTCCGTAAAGCCCGGGTCGGTGGGCCGTGCAGTTGCGACCCCTTTCAAGTGAAATATTTTAAAAATGTTGCTTTCATCTCTCAACTTGAAAAAAAATAAGGCTATGAAGCCAATTCTCTCCGCCTGGTCGTCAGACTTGTCTAAAACGAACTTTAGTGACTATTTTGTCGTTGAAATTTTTTCAAAATTGTTTGAAAAACCATGTTTCTTTCCTTGCACTGCACATGGTCGATATCCTCGGTGTTGGATTTGGCTTCCCTGTTCGAACTTTTTTGGTTTCGAGTACTTTTCGTTGTTCAATACTTTTGAGTTATGACCTTCCTATGTTTTGATTCAAATGCTGCTGATGAGAGGTTACTTCTTGAATTATGTATATATGTACAGCATAACCAAATTACCCGTTTTATACCAGTTTTGGTATTATATTTTGAAACCACTGGGTCGATAACCACTGCTGGTGGACCAGAGGTCCCCGAGGGTAATCATCAGACTTGTCTGACACGAACTAACCAATTAAATTTAATACTATTTTGTCGTTGAAATTTTCCATTTGTTAAATTCAAAATTGTTTTTAAACCACTAGGTTTCTTTCCTTGTACTGCACATGGTCGATATCATCGGTGCTCTGTTCGAACTTTTTTTTGGTTTCAAGTACTTTTCGTTGTTCAATACTTTTGATTTATGACCTTCCTATGTTTTGATTCAAATGTTGCTGATGAGAAGTTACACCTTGAAATATACTGTTACAGCATAACGGTATAACCAAAATACCGGCCCGTTTTATACCCGTTTTTGGCATTTGTATTTTTTTCTCTTATTATAGCTGTTCGTTTTCAATAATGAATTTAGGCCCAAAAAATAATTGGTGTGTTTATGGTTTCATGCCCCCCCCCCCAATAAAAAAGGGTCGACACGAAAAACTAAGGTAGAGAATTGGTCTTATTATATTTATCTTCTTTTGAATGACAAGTATCATTATTGTTTTATTAAACCTAAGTATATTTCACAAAATGGACCCCATTGGAAATAAGCTTTTGAGCTTTTATGGGCTATCCTAATAAATATCAACTTGTGGTTTTATATTACTCTTTGTGATCTGTATTCATAATTTTAAAATATGTACGTTTATGTATATTAACCATTGTAATGTTGATATTTATTGAATAAATATTATTATTATTATTATTATTATTATTTGGGAAAATATTACGCGGTGTTCCCATTTTGGAGAGATGATTGTAGCAAAATTATAAAAAAAAAACATTTTGAGATGATCCAAAAGTTGGAAACATCCGGGAATTATATATAGTAACATGTTAAAATGTTTTTAATGTTCACGTTTTTGGGTCAACTTAACACAAATGGTTGAGTTTGGTACATCTTTATTTCGTTTTATTATCAGGTAACTTATCTGCATCATTCACGAGTAGTTCCTCAACCATTTTACCTAAAAAGACCTGGCTTCGCAAAATTTTCCTTCACAGCTTCATGTTATTTCCACAGGCACTTGTTGACTATCAAAAATATAGGGGGTAGTATACCCCTTATACATACTACCCCCTATATTTTTGATATTCAACAAGTGCCTGTGCTTTTTCATGTTTGTTCACCACTTCCATAGAAACAAATGCAGTCGAGAATAAATTCAATAATGAATATCTCAAATCTTAGTCCAAATAATTATGCCGTCTTGGAAGCCTTTTATAATTTTTGACGTTTGGCTTCCTGCGACTCTGGGGATCTAAAAAAAGTCCAAATGATAAAAAACCCCAGAAATGCGTCATGATTATCTGGACTACTCAAATTTGTACTGTCAAGGCTGTCACCAAAGCTCATAATTAAATTCTGGTACACCCATGCAGTAACCAATTGATCGGGTCGGATGTTGGTCAACAAAGCAACTATAATGTATACCCAATACTAGGGTTGCACAATATATCCATTCCGGATTTGACTCGTCATTTAGACGAGGTCATCAGGGGTCACGGGGAGGAAAAATGACGTCATTCAACATGGAACAAAGGGAACGGCATTTTCTATCAACGATTCTTCTGTAATTATACAACATATGGGTAAAAATCATTTGCAACTGAAAAATAAACCCACGGACAACATTTCCAACCAATTAAAAATCAATCTTGAACAGGAATAAAGAAATTACTTTCTTCGTCCATTACATGTTGGAACAAGTTTTTTTACCAGTTCCTCCTCGTTTGGCTAAATTAGTGACTGATCCTGCAAATGCGCAACCCGTCTATGGCCAAGGTGGTAGTATGGGGCAGTCCTGTTAGATTGCATCATGGCATGGGTCGTCAGGCTATAATACATAAAATCTGACTGCAAATCATAGTGATGTACATTTGTAAGCGGAAATTGTCAAGTTGCTTCAACATTTGAGAAAACTGGTGCAGGTCTTGACAAGAGAAGAAAGCAAAGGAGGCTAAATTGTTTGGTCTTACCCATTTCTCCTTCTTCCTGTGGCAGTCAAAAGTCCCCTCCCACATTTTCCTTGTGTCCCTATTTCACTATATTATCATATTATTTACTGATCAGTTCTTTTTATTACCTCTCTTATGTGTTCAACTCCCTGATACAGCCGATTTTGTGCTATTAAGTAGTAAAAGCAATAACTGACTAAATTCCTGTAATTCAACTGGCCTTCCTCTTTTTCTTAATAATTTCTATGAACATGTACATTTGTACTGCATAAATTTTAAACTCTGGTTTAGAGAAACAAGCAAGCTAGCTCCATTTCTTTATTTTACATGTACATGTAAAATAAGAAATGGAGCTAGCTTTACTATGTAGATTATAAAACCATTTATACATGTATGAAGCAAACAGAATATAATACAAACTCTTCTTACAATGTCTTATAAATGCAAACAACAGCTTTCTTGCTTTTTTGATTTTCAGTCTCAAAAGGGTCTGGTATCTCTGGTTTCACTGTAGTATTAAGGTGTGAAAAAATTGAAAGGGCAAATGCATTTTTACCACAAGTTTTCAGACCTGTCAGATAAATGTTCAAGATCTTAAATCAATACAGCATTAAACTAGGCAATTAATGTACATTTGTACATGTATCATACATACTCTACTAGTGTAAATTTTGAATTGTTTCACTTTGGATTAGTTAAAGGAAATTTCAAAATTGGTGAGTTGGAAGCATATGTCATTTTAACAAGTTTAAATAGATTTAAAAAAATAATTGAATTAAAGATTGAACCTCCAATAATAACAAGTTAAGGGATACAAATGTTTTGCATATATCTAAATGAACACTAAAAAATGGTAATCCCACTAGCAAGCCCTTGTTAAACAGTCAAGGAGATCATCAAAAACAGTTATAATTTTTTTGTAACCATTTTAGGTTACTTATTTGTACTTTTCTAGTCCAATTTGAGTTACTTCCCTTGATTTTTTTAATAATGTAACCAGTTTCAGTTATTTTTCTATTTTCTTGCTTAAAATGACTAATTTTACAAAAGTGTAAAATTTTCTTTTAATTCTAATCTTAAATCTAAAGTTTTGATCTTAATTGATAGATTATCAATGACTGTACAAGGTTTATTTATTGGAAATCATTATTTAAGCACTGGTGCTGTGATAATGACATTTTAATTTCCCATGGGCATCATCTTTGAGAGGCTTGCGTACCAATAAGATAAGCTTGCAATTTCAAACGCATAGCTGAACTACACAGTTTAAAGTTCAATTAATGCAGAAAAAATTTAGCTTAGTGGGGGAAAATACACTAACTATGAAAATTTGTAGGTTTGAAAGTGACCAATTTAACAAAAGTAACTGAAAATGGTTATCTTTTTAAATTCAGATAACCTAAATCAGTTATAAAAATTATAACTTATTTTGATGATCTCCCTGACTGTTAAAAAAACATATCCTCTTGGGATTACAATTCAGGATGTTTCTCTCTATTGCAGGCCACAATTTGTATAATGTTATAATATTACATGTATTAATAATGTTGATAATTAAGATATTTGAGTGACAGCAAAGGTACTGTACATACAATGTACAATATTAAATGTACATCAATGTACATGTACATTGTAAACAATCTTATGAACATGTTAAAAGTTAATCTTTATTGCTGAATATTAAATCATACATGTAGACTAGAGTTGTTTATGTTACCACCTGCTGGATCGTTGCAATCATAACAATCTAATTTTAATTTCTAAAAGTTTTATAGAATGAATATTTTCTCTCTTTAAAAAATCTCTAAAACATGTTTTAAGATTTTTTTTTGTCACAAACTATTGACCTATCAGAGACTTTTCAAACATTCATGTATATTGAGAGAAAAAAATATTAAATCCCCAAGGAGAATGAACAAAAGTGAGAATTCAGCATACATGTAGGCCCTCAAGGCTTTGGCCCCTAATGCCAGTACAAATCCTAACAGTAACATAGACAAGTGAAGAAATTTGTTATTATTTTGTATTGGATGATCATGATGATAGACCAAAAACTGAAAGGATTCTGGCAAGTGAATCCCAAGACATCAAACCAAAATTCACACAACACTCCCTAAGGTCTGCCACCTTGCATGGTAACGGCTTGATTCACACTTCTTTATTAACATTAAAGTTGTTGCAAATTCAGTTTTGATGAAAAAGATGTGGAAACAATGTTCAGACAAGCTGATGAGGATCATAAACTAAGTGGGATGGGTCCTGTCTGTTGGAATGAATTGGTAGGTCTGAATTCAGATGTGAAATATGTTATATTTGCCATTCAACCCTTCCAATGTTATTTGTATACATGGTAGACATGTATGTTCTTTCAGACATTTTAAGATATTTTCAATGTGTCCACATTGCAACTTGTGTACATGTGTGTCACTATTTAAGGGTATTTTTTTTGTGCTTAGAATTTTAGACTCAAAACAAATAGCAAAATTTCTTATAACTTTTCAGGTTCAACACAGTGTTTGACACCGGGACATAAGTGGGCGAAATGGATAACAGAAAGTTGATTGACTCCACGTACGGGTCTTTTAGTGGGTAAGTAGCCTTTTTTTAATTCTGCCTCAACATAGCCAGTTACGAGTAAGTACATTGTACTAGTACAAATTAAATAGAAATATTTACATTACACATGTATGTTATTTATGCATATACATGTATATATTTGAAAAAAAAGTTTCAAAAGCTGTAGTATTTTTTCCATTTTTATTCTGCCAAAAACAAGTTCACATTACATGTACCTGCATTATAAGTCTGAGGCAGTGCCACACTACTTTAAGATGAAAAACAGTACATACATTGTACCTGTACATGTGCAATAGCCTTCAAATTCCAGGTTGTTGCACATACACAATTCTTATTCTGAATCATGTCAATCTTAATTGTTAATTTAACATGTTTAATTTGAACTGATTGAAAAAAAAAATCCACAACCCAAATCAATTTGAATAAGTTTTGAATGATTTTGTTCTTCTAACATGTCTAACATGTCTAATTTTAATGACCATATTCAAAGTTAATATCCATTTTTCAATTTATAAGGCTAGATATTCTTACATGTATATGTGCATACCACACACATGTACATGTTTACCTAATAATTTGACAGTACCCATCATTGCCCATTGAGTCATTTTTTTCTTCAGATTTCTTTTAATTTTTCTGCGACTGCCCCTTTTCCTTTGAATGTCATGCATATTTAAGTCTATCACAGGTGTGCTTATGGTGAGGTGCGTAAATTCAATACTAGACAATGCAAACTAGTTTTAACAAAGCCAATGAGTCGTCAGGATGGAAGTTGGAATGCGGATAGCAATGTGATCAGTAGCATAAATTGTCATTAGTGAAGCAGAGTTTTTCACGTCAGATTTAACTATTTCCTTGCTTCCTTAAGCTTCAAACAAACATGTAGATTATTTTTTGTTGTTGTCTCATTAACATGTTAAATCGATAGAAATTTCTGGAATTGTTCGTCCATTTCATAACTGCATGTAAGAACACACCTCAAATGACTCATCAAAAAACCATAAACTTAATTAAAAATTCAATTTTAAATATGCTCATGATGCTGTTTGAATTTAAAAGATGCATTCATTTGGGTTAAATTATTTTTTTTACATAAAATCTTGAGGATACTGTTTCATAAAACAATTGGTAATAAGTTTGGTGTCCCATACAATTTAATGGGAACCATGTGAAACAAAACCCAGGCCTGTACAATGTACATGTACCTAGATACATCTGAGGTGTGATACTGAATATACATTGTACATGTGCATGATGTGTACATGTATGGATGTAAGAAATTTAGATGGGTGGCTATAAATGCTTTTGACAGAAATACCTAAGAATACTCATTGCTCCACCTTTTTTATGGCATTGTTCCTTATATATGTAACTGCATGTATTTGAGTATGACATGTTTTTCCTAAGTAGAAGTGGAATTATTTGATATATACACTGTTAAAACTCAATAGATGTCAATTTTTTTCGTACATATTACATGTTTTAAGTATTTACATTATATGGTGTATCGTTTCTTTAAGATTTCTAAGCAGTAATAGTAATAGTAGTAGCTACAGCATGTCTGTCAGTGACAGTGAGTTTCCTGAGGAACTACCATCCACCAGCGGATGCAGGTTGGTTAGCTTACCATTTACATTATTAAAAGGGAAATTGTTGCAAGTACTTTATTTTTGAGAATTTCACTTCACAAAAATTAAGGAAATTATAATGCCAGAATTTACGAAAAATTTTTACATTGCAACAACATTTCAAGATATATTCAAACCACATGAAAAAATATGCATTTTTTGATAATCGGGCAACTACTTACATGACTTATACAACTTTTCATCAACTCTATTCCAGGTTTATCAGTTATACATGTAGGAGCTCCATCCTCTATATTTAGATTTAATAAGTTATCAATGTCATGTTCAGTTATCTATCTTATTAGGAGGAAAGTGTCAGTTCCGTATACATGATATAACAAATAAGTTTTCAACTCTTTGGTAAAGAAGTTATTTTCATGGACAATACAGTTATCAACTCTATGGCAAAAGACTTGCTTTAACTTGCATTGCTTGTAAAATAAATCTACAAATGGGTTAATAAGTTTTCAACTCAACTGTGGATATGATTGATTTGCAAACATATTAATCCTATTCAGTCCAATGGAGTGAAATTTACCCTTAATAAGCTTACTGACAGTTTGATTTTTGTGTCCTTGCAGTAGTGACTTTGCCAACAATGGTGCCATTAAAGAGAAGAGGAAGGAGAAGTTAAAGCAGTACCTGAAACAACTAAAACAGATGGTTAATCCTGAACCACACATAGGACATCAAGTGTCAACGCTAGGAGCACTCAAGCATGTCATTTCTTCCATGCAAAAAACTAAAGAAGGTAAAATTTCAACAACAATAATGGGGCAATGGGTGGGTCTATTTGATCTTTTTGCAGTTATTTCATAATGTATTTTAAACTATTACAGACTCGCAAAGACAATGATGCAATTCTTATTAATACATCTAGAGAAGGCTCCAGGTTTTTGTATAGGAAATGTATGTTATAAAACATGCTATTTGAGCAGTGTTTTTATGTTTAAGGAGATTCATTTTGGTTTGTCTGTTTAGACAATTTGCCTCTCTCAGTTACACAAATAGTTTAAATAGATTGTGTAGCATACCTAAAGGTACTTGGTTGTCCCATCAGCAGGATATAGTATGTGATGTTAGGTCCTTGGAATTGCAAAGGCATTGCATTTGACCAATGTTTAAATCTTCATTGTCTTCCATGCTTAAGGTCCCTCCAATTACAAAGGCATTGCCTTCAGTGCTGCCAACCATCCCAATTTTCAAGAGTTTTATTGATTTTCAGCTCTTTATTTTATAATGAATATGGCATGAAATACATGTATCACAGAAATGATTAAAACAATATTCCAATAATTCAAAAAGATAGCATCCCCTGTACCTTTGACCAATCTAAATATCTCCTTGTTTTCCAGAAACAATCACAGATCCAAATGATCCAGAGAAATGTATCAACATATGTACACCATTCAGTAGTAGTACTTCAGAGGATGATACAGATCTGCATGTTCTCTCCTTGACAGCAAAGGTAAAGTCTCTGAAAACTTTGGGCTTGGGGCAAAAAAGGGGGTGGGAGTTAATGTCCCAGAAAAATGTATCAACATATGTACACCATTCAGTAGTAGTACTTCAGAGGATGATACAGATCTGCATGTTCTCTCCCTTACAGCAAAGGTAAAGTCTCTGAAAACTTTGGGCTTGAGGCCAAAAAGTGGGGGGGGTAATGTCCCAGAGAAATGTATTAACATATTGCACCATTCAGTTGTAGTACTTCAGAGGATGATACAGATCTGCATGTTCTCTCCCTTACAGCAAAGGTAAAGTCTCTGAAAACTTTGGGCTTGGGACCAAAAAGGGGGGGGGGGGTAATGTCCCAGAGAAATGTATTAACATATTGCACCATTCAGTTGTAGTACTTCAGAGGATGATACAGATTGACATTTTATCTCCCTTACAGCAAAGGTAAAGTCTCTTGACTAGACAAAAAAATGTGTGGGTGATATAAAATTATTTTATGCTTACCAAAAAGGAAGGGTTTTAGAATACAGGACAAAATTTTAATCATGGCTTAATAGGAATTTGACCATGGTGGATGATAAAAATAAATTTACCTTTTCGGGGATATTGTTAAACCATGGTGGGCTACCATGATCAAACAGCCCTGCAAATATCAGTTAGTGATAGGGTTCTTGGTCAAAATTCACAGAGAAAAATAGATTTTAGAGTTCACAGGGAATGGTAAAGCGGAATTTACAAATCATAATTCATTGAACATGTTGAAAATATCCTGAAAAAGCCCCCATTAAAAAGATCATATAATTTTAGCAGGTTTAGTATAAATCTTTTTTTTTCCTATTCTCAAAATTTTCTAATGTTATACTGAAAGATTTGAATAACAAACTTTTAAGTTATTGTATATATACAACATGTTTACATTGTATAATTGGGAATAAAAGTAACACCTGTTGCATTTAGTACTTTCATTTTTTTTAGCTATTATTGTTACGTTTATCAAACCATGGTGATAAGTCTTAATTAAAAAAAAACGTGCTTCTGGCATTGCTTAAGAAATATATGGTCTTTGGCATGTGGTTTTTGTTGTATGGTTAAATCAAGTATTGATTTTATCACATTTAAAGATAAAGTGTGAAATTGAAGGAAATGAAAAAAAAATCAATATTGTTATACAAGTCTTCAAGTCACAATATGTGAATTTGTTTTTCTTCAAAGTTCATTGAAAGTAATTAGTCATGTAAAAACAAAAAAATATGGGGATGTGGTTATTTTATGCTTCTTTTAAACACTCACTTCTTTTTTAACAATTAAAAAAAAAACTCTCTAAAACTACTATTTCAATTTGACTGGACTTAAAATCAATGGTGGACTTCAAGTAACTCCTCATTTCTAATTAGGCCTAACAAAAAAACCTGTGTTTCATACTACCCTACTTTACCTATTTTATACCTATATTTCATGCCTACCCTACATTTTTATTGTCATTTATGTTTAGGCACTTTTAAACTTTACGGGTAAAAAAGAAATGCCTGCCTACTTACCTACCAACCTACCAACCATTTTTTTTTTCAGACATGTAAAAGGAAACACATATAATTTTTTGTTCGGCCTTACACAATTTAAATAAATATATACTCTGAAACAATTGTTTCAAGTTTACTGCAGCTTTGTAAGAAAGACTAATATTATAATATATTTGAAACATTCAAATAATGCTCATATTCAATGTTTAATTTCTTTTGTAGAATGATCTTCAAATACTGGTTAATCTCAAAAGTCTGAAGATTCTTCAAGTGTCACCAGCATTAAAGAAAATTTTGGGTTACCCAATGGTAAGAGGAGTATGTGTTAAGTATAATTCTTATTCCCCCTTCCCCTAAAGTGTGTGTGGGGGGAGGGGGGGAGTTAATAAGAATCACCTTCTCTGTCTGTCTGTCTGTCTCTCAGTTTGTTAACATCTCTAGTAACATCATCTTCCCTTAAACTGCCAAATGGATTTTGATGAAATTTACCTAAAGGAAGTACAATGTATGGAGATATGTAATGTGTTTTTGTGATTTTATGTTATAAACATTTTGGTATCATGCTTCTCTCAGAAACTTGGCAGTAAAGTTATAACTGCCTGTAAATGCACATGTACATGTTTAACTGGAATTAGTTTTTATTGACAATTATGTATGTTTTGAAGTCATGAATGCATAAGGATTTTAAAGTTTCATGACATCTTTAGTTTATAAATATATTGTGATACATTTATTATAGATATTTTTGATAGAAAAGTGTTATACATTTATACATTTTGAAATTTATTTTTAAGAGGAAAGTGTGATACATTGTATAAATTGTTTTAAATTATTTTTAACAGGACAGCTGGACGGGTAGAGATTTGACCAATTTTTTACATCGGAAAGATGTGGTATCTGTAAACAGTAGCTACACCTATGAAGATCCAGAGAGATATGAAAATCAAGCTATGACATGTGGGTATCACAGATATAGGGTGGTCCCAATTCACTTCATTTTCAGAAATAAGGACCAGGGGCTCAAATTAACACTGGTCCCAGGTCCAGGATCTTAAGTTTTTGATTAAGGACCTTTAAAATTCTTGTCACAAAAGTCCTGGATTTGCATGCATTTACATTAACTCCTAAAAAGGACTTTTTGATAACATATGATGGACTTTCCAAATAGTCTTTCAAAAAGACCTGGACCTTTAGCTCTCAAATGGTAAATTGAACCCCTGATTAAAATTTTACTTGATCAATTCCAGATGTTAGAATGCATTTATTTTAAGGGTCAACTCAGATGTTTTAAATAAGCACTGATTTAAGGACCTGAACAATCAATATTTGATTCTGATCTTTTGAAATTCTTGTTACAAAGTCTTTGATTTGCATGTATTTACAGTAACTCCTATTGAGGACTTTTTAAAACAGAAAAAAGCAAAATGTTAGATTTGGGGCATTGTATTGGTATTGTTATAAAAATAATGGTTTATTCTAATTTTGAAAATGTTGAATTTGTTGCAAAACTGTTTAAATTTTGGCTTTCTTACTGTAGATAACGATGATGGTAATGCTACGTCGGTGGATCCATCTAAGCGTGTGATTTACTGTAGAATTAGGTTTGTATCCAATTATTATAACATTTATGTACAGGAAGTGTCAAGATGTGAAATGTTTGGCTTGGTTATAATATGGTGAATGTTTGGTGGGCAGGGAAAAATGCCTGTAATAGTTTTCTTAGGAACAATTAACAATTAAGCACCTTGATATTTGGCTTACAGCATCAGTATGGGGAATTTCATGTTAATTACTTAAAAAAAACCTGAAAATCTAGCCATTTTTGACTTTGACAAATATAAAAGAAACAAAAATGGGAAACAAGCTACTGTATTGCAGGTTATTGTTATTTTTGTAACGCCAAAGTTCAGAATTTGAAACCAAACCAGTGAAGATAGCTTGAATATTTGTGATAAACAAGAGAATAACATTTCCCATTTCATTTAAGTGATTCCTAACTAAGTACATAAAATGGAATTTTATTTGAGAAAAAATATTAAATTATTTGTTTTAAAGAGGTATGAAATTAAAAAAGTTTATTTGAAGCACTGAATTTATTAAAATGGTACTATTTCAGGCACTACAAAACTCTTAAGACTGGGTTCAGTATCGAGAAGAAGGACCAGTATTCACCATTTCATGTCACTGTGACAACCAAAACTGTAAATGATGATTCAGAAAAACAAAAGCAGTATCTGCTTTTGGAATGTCGGCCATTAAGTTCAGCATACAAAAGTAAGTGGAATAGTGGATGAAGTGTTCCCCCAACACCTATATATTTAGGTTTGTCCAAAAAACTTAAATTAGTCCAGTTTCCCTTGCCTTTCTTTAAAATCTGACTGTCCTATTTAACATTTAAACACGTTCATAAAGGCAAAAAAAAGAAGAAAAAAAACTTATGCTTGTATTTATATTACATATGATGGAAAAAACTTATGACAATTCAGAGAATTGATATTAACATGTAGAATTTTGCTCGCTACTCTCAAGGCAGTTTTGGAAATTTTCATAGTGTGGAGTAATTCAACATTTTCCAGATCACAACAACAATATCAATTGTACTGATTCCTTAAATTGGATTTTAAGGGAAATTGTTCATACTTCAATTTTGATTCCCACACATTCAAGTGCATGAATTCATCTGTTAGAGCCATAGTGGTCTTGACAACAATGTTCCTCTTTGTAGATTTAAACAGTCCTATTAAAATAATATTCTAATGTAAATGCTTGGGTAACCACAAAAAAATATTTTCCAGATTGGGCCGAGTTACCACCAGACAAGAAGACCTTTAGTACAAGGCACAGTCTGTTCTGTTCTTATACCTACATACACCCAAAGTAAGTACCCAGTTATATAGACATATGGACCAAGAGAAAAATAATCCTTGTCAACAAGGACTTGCTCCCCTCTATCATTTTTTTTATCTGCCATAATAATACTTCCTTCAACCATTTATATATAATTCATTTTATTGAGGATTTTTCTCTTCAGAACAACCCAACATTACCCAGACAGCCATTGACTTACTTAAGATTATACAACCTTTTCCAGCTTTATATAAATTGTTTTGTTACAAATCCTTTACACAACTATGAAATAAATCAATGCTGCTCCCCCATTCAATTAAATTTGTTACAGTCAATTTGCATTACTCACTGCCGCCCCAATACAAATCTAGGAGGATCTGTTACAAATTCATCTGAAATGAATTACTGTCCTAGTCAATCATTATACCAATCTTTGTAAACCTTAAATTTGAAAATAATCTTTTCTTTTCCCAATCAAGAAGTTCTATTGTAAGTCTCAAAAGATGGCAATCCAAGACTATTCATGCTTTATTTTATTTTGTGCATCTGTTGGCTAAGTCTTTAGGGAAGAGAGGTGGAGGGTTGATATCCATTCAATTGATACCAAGCTGACCTAAAACCTTTTAAAGGGTCAAAAATGGAAAATTTTTCGTAATCATAGTAATTATTTGTTAGATTGTTTTGTTGGGTTGGTATTTTTCCTAGACATTTTGGATAGCATCGTTATCTCATTTTAGTTAAGCCTTATTTAACCAGCATCCTTTTTAAAACCTCTTTTTTCAAAACTGTAAAATGAATAAAAACATTCCCTTTGTTGTAATTTATATTACTTATTCAAACAGCTTTAGGAGCACTGTATTATTCACTTTGTCAATGTTGTCTGCCACATGGAACCCATGATATTGTTTGAAATCAAAAACAACCAGAACAAAAAAAATATAGCTAGCGAAATAATGTCATTAATGAAAATTAATTAACAAGTAGATAAATGACTCCTTATTAAGATTAAAATCAAGTGATTGACTAAACTTTTCTCATTTGATCTTACACAGTGTACATGTTATACCATGTAGCCCATTATTTTCTTGGTTTCTGTGTCATAAGGTTGGTGAAAAAAATTTCAGGTTTTATTTTTGCAGTTTGGAATATGTTTATAATATGAGTTAGATGGATGTTTTCACAATTTCCAGCAACCCGCTTAAATAAGCAAATAAAACCACCATGAAATTAACCCGCACTAGGGTAGTACCGTTTAATCTGTCACTCCACAAACATTAATCAAAGTTGCCTGCTCTCTAATGTTAAATCTAATAGACACTAATGATCCTATAATCCTTTTTTTCCAATTACGTGTTTTTCTTTGGTTGGGAAGAAATAATTTGAAAAAAAGATAAGCCCTTATTTTTGTTTATAATTTGATTACCTGTACCTCCCACTCGATCAACCAGCTGCATAAGCAGAAGTACACATAGTTGCATGTCATCATGGATGACATTAGATTTTTAATGAGAAGAATAAAAAAGGAAAACTAATGACTTAAAATTTCCTCCTTCTGGTTTAAAAAAAAAAAAAATTTGCACCTGAGAAAAAGAAAATGTCATGGTTCATACTCGGCATATATCCAGATAATTTGCAAAGTTTTGATATTTTAAAGTTGAAAAATGTTCCACTCTTACAAACATAGTTATTGTCTGTAAGCATGGTTAGTCTGGATACTGAAATTTTGTACAATTTTTATACGACCGCAAAATTTTTGCGATCGTATAATGTTATGGCGATGTCGTCGTCGTTGTCGTCGTCGTCGTCGTCGTCGTCGTCTGGGGACATTTGGTTTCCGTGTGATAACTTAAGTAAATATTGACCAATTGTTATGAAATTTGAATATGATGTTTGTAACCACTAGAGGAAGGTTCCTATTGTATTTGGGGTTGGTGGCCCTAACCGTTTTGGAAAAAAGGGCCAAAAGGGGCTAAAACGGGTGTATTGACAAAACTGTTGTAGAATGTTTATTGTTCAATAGATTTTGAAAATTCCTTTTTTATTGAATTCCTCATTAAATTCTGTCAACAAAATGTGTCAATGGTTTTGATGTATATTGAACCGTTACATTGCTACAGGGGGCCAAAGACGGGCCACACCCAAAAATCAACTTTTTTATTTGTGGTCCGATTTTCAAAATCTTTTTTTCATTGGAATCCTTGTGAAAATCCCTGCCTGCATTTTTCAATCAGATTTGCAATATATCTTACTGTTTTTGAGATGTAAGGGGTCGAAGGGACAAAAAACGCCATTTTTAAAAGTTGGTCAAGGCAAATGGTTTTACACAAGAAATATAGCTGTAGTGGGCCAGCAAATTGTTATGAAGTTTAAATATGATGATTATATACACTGAAGGAAGCTTTTTATTGCATTTGGGGTTTGTGGTCCTAACCTTTTTAAAAAAAGGGCCAAAAGGGGCTAAATCCTGTCAAAAATGTCAATGAATTAAGAAATAAGATTTTTTTTTCTATTTAATGTTATTGTAAATATATATGTTTCAAATATGCATTTTAAAGTCCACCATAGGATGCATGTGTAAAAAAGCTTTGTAAGTCCACCATGGGCTGCATGTGACCAAAGCAATAGACTATCCATATTGGGCCTCCAATGTACAGGGTTCATCTTGTTGCGGTCGTATCATGCTGCGCTCAGCGTAGCTTTTTATTGATTATTTCAAGTACAACTTACTCAGAGGCAAAATTATGCATTTCAAATAAATACTTTTGTAGCATGCCATGAGTATATAAAAATACATTCATTTTGTTTTCTTTTGACTCATCAATGATCTTTAGAATTAGGCAATTATAAATTGAACATATGCAGTTGCCACCAACCATTTCATGGTGAATCAGTATGACTGTTATCAATAAGGCTGTCACATTTTAATTTGTATGGATTTCATTTCATACCAGTATGTTATCCATCTTTTTCTGAATCTTTCACATCTCCATTTGTGTGTTTAAGTAACATGTTCATGTAATAGGATCTTGTATGAATGAAATTGTCCTGGCCATGTGACTCTCAGTAGTGTGAATGTTGTTCATATATTATAAAACCAAATTTATCTATTTTTTAAACCTGATAATGGATTTGAACTTGTAAATTGTGTCTGGGTTCATTTTCTCCTTGAAAATTTCTAATCAGTTGGGGTTTGGTAATGTGAAAAATGAGATGACATCTTATTCAAATGAGTGAAGAAAGAGTGTTAATTAGAAGAAGTCTGAAGAAAAGAAGTTTTAGATTTCGAAAATTTTAAAAATTATATTTTTTCTCCAAAATTAAAAGTCCCTAAAATATTAATGGAAGTGAAGCAGGCAAAACTGCTTTGTTGAAGGCAGTTTCAATTACTTTTCTTGATAATCTTTTTAAAAGTAATTTATAAAAACTTTGTATCTGAGCTTTAAATAAAGCATCAATGTTTATGACTAAAATTAAATTACGTTTTAGCATTGACTTGAACTTGATGTAACTTTTAGGTTTATCTTCTGTGGAGGTAATGGAAAGTTTATTGCTGTATTTAATTCTAATTGAAAGAGTGTTATAATGAAGCTGAAATTGAAGTGTTAAAGTCATGTATATATTATGTAACATGCCATGGGGAAAGGTACCCAAGAGGAAGGGTGTTTGAAATAAACCCTCACAAGCCTCATATTGCAGTTCACATACTCCATATATTTGACATTTTATGGTTTTGGTCCTATCTATCTTGAGTTACATAGTCCTTAGGGTTCTGTTATCAAATTTTCTGCTTTTGATTATCTAAATCTGGAAAATAGTAATAAGACCTAATGAGCTATGAAACTGCAGAAACATTCTCTCTGGAATGATTGAAAACTGTGACATAGAAAATTTTACCTTATACTGTGGTTTCATTATTATTTGTGGGGTATTAATTTTCATGGGTTTTGTGGATGGCTTTGACCCACGAAATTTGATACCCCACGAATAGGAAATTTAACATTGAAATGTATGCTGCAGACTTCAAAACCATGAAATTAAGAATCCACGAACTGACACTATTTCATCTAACCACGAAAATTGGTACCCACGAAAATAAATGAATCCACAGTACATGTTATATTTAGACTTCATATGTCGGAAATCTTATTTTGCATTTTTTCTCTTTCAGTTTCTAGTGTCATTCCACTATTAGGGTTTTCCAACAAGATAAAATATGTGTATATTTTTTTTTCAGTGCCATTCCACTGTTAGGGTTTCTGCCACAAGATATGGTTGGGATGTCCATCTTTGATTTCTACCATTCTGAAGATTTTGAACTGTTGTATAATATTTACAAACAAGGTGAGCAGAATGTTGTACAGTTTACATGTCAAATTTTCTTCAATGTGTCATGAATAATAAAGAAAGAGACAAATGTTGTGAATCTTTTAAGGAAGAAATCAAGGTCCTCATATTTTTTATTCACTTGATATTTTTGTTCAAATTCTTCTTTCTCTTTGACTTTAAAATTCATATTATTTAAACTTGTCTGATAATGGTTAACTATCACGATTTTCAAACAGCTGTATTAATCAATGATGTGTCATTATAATCATTTAAAACTGAATAGGGCTTAACTGATCCATTATTTCTGAAGTCAGATATAAATCGACCAATTATGGAACATGTGTTGAAGGCCATAGTTTATGGGGCAATTACTCTTCCTTGTTTAAGGATGAAAGTAAAGAAATCCCCTTTTCTTGTGATTGTTGTTAACAAGTTCTGCTGTCATGGCCATCTTTTAATGAAAGGGTGGTTGCTCCTCTTACGTCATAGTGATTAGAAACAGATAAATTGCATTTATTTTAGAGAATCTGGACAAATTAAAATAAGGAAGATCAAAATGTTTGTTCAAGTGTTCATTAATTTTCATCTTTGTCAGAAAACATGTTATCACAGGTGTTTTTATCTATTTTGCATCGGGACATTTAAACCATTTGAAATGTTCATGATGTTAATGACAGAGTAAAAAATTAACAAAAAACAATTGTCAAAGGTATATTCAAAGGACGTATTTGTTTTTATATAATAAAAATAAAATATGATGTCCATGGGAAAAAACTTTCAAGCTAATAAGGTGTGGAAACACAAGGATCTCTTAAAATCATAAATTCTTGAAAATGAAGAGCATCATGAGTGTAGTTTTATATTAAAGTCTGCAAACTGGATATTTTATTTCTCTTCAAAAACTTTTTATTTTCATTTCATCTTCCAAATTATCATGATTATTGAGAATTTAAAGTATTTTTAGTTTTCTTTAGTGGTAAATTTTGAGAAACAAATACTGGTAGAAGTTTTCATATGAATGATTCAAAAGGCTTATATGCGTCTCTATTTTGTCATCCCAATTTTTTTAAGTACATGTTTTTATTTTATCATTCCAATTATTACATACATCATGTGCATCAAATTTTGAAGTAGGTTTATTTGTTAATCAAGATAAATTGACAGGCAAGTACTAGTAGGAGGAGATTAGAGATATCAGTCAATTCTCTATGGAAATTATTGTGAAACTAGATTAAGAAAATTAATTTTTTGCATGCTTCATGTATGTTATTAAAGAATAAGCAGCTGTCTAAGAGAGATGAAAGATAATTTAAATGTCAGACTTCGCATAATCTTTAAATGGCATTTTAAACCCATTTGATATTGTCATTTAATGTTCTGTAAGCTTTAACATCAGATGTGCCTAACACATTTTAACAGCATCTTGTCCATATTTGTCTGGATTTTATGGAGGAAAGTCAGTTAAATGTCAGGTGTAGATAATAAATGATGTTTGGTATGCAAGTATCAGTATGTTGTCCCATTTAAATGGATTTGATTTCAAGTTTGTGGCTCACCTGACCTATCTGAGTCTTGTTAGAATAAGTTGACCATATCTGTTATCTGACATATTTTGGAAGAATATAAAGTAGTAAGAAGGTGGGAAGGGTGATGGCAAGCCAGCAGGTAAAAAAAGGAGTAAAAGTTTTCTCAGTAGCCACTTTCATGTGTATTACAGCTGCCTGCAGCCTCAGCATCATATGGTATTAGATTTCCGGTTTGTCAATCACTTCCTGTTTATCAAAATTGGTCAATTTTGTCATAGACCCTTTTCGCTAAATTAAAGATTTTTAGTTATAAAACATTTTCACGTTGCACTTCAACTGTTAACTACGCATTAGACAAAAAATCTTATAATTCATCCATTTCACGTTGTCTAACAGGTTTTCAGTTTTATCTCAATACTTGGAAAATTTATTGCGCAAAGACAAACATTAATGTATCATGTTGAACTTGGAGAAACTCATTAGTGTGAAATATTAGCTAAATTTGGATGCTCATTAGGACGGAACGTTTCAATTATAAGTTCCAAGTTAATTTATGTATATTCCAAGATTAGAGTTGGTTCTAGAAATTGATTTTTCTTATTTTAGAGGCGGCTTGAAGTGTAACATACATTGTCACGTTTTGAAATGTTATTTTTGTCTGAAAATTTAAAGAGACATTATTTGAAATGATGAAATTATAAGTACTTTGTGTCTCAAACTATATAAAACTGACCCTGTTCCAATGGATAAACATGTATTGATTCTGAAAATGAGGATCAGATACACTCTATAAAATCATACTAACGAAGATCAGTATTATGAATGCCATCTTTCCGATTTCCATCAAGTATGTCATACCTTAATGTTTCCAAATACATGTATATCAAATTGACTATGTCCCAACTGAAAAGTTTGTGGATTTTTATACCCCTCCTGTATGACCAGTCAATAATAGTTTTTTGGTCTGTCTTACTATCCATTCTTTCATTCATCCATCCATCCTACATGTACATGTACCTCACATTTACCTTAGATTAGTCAAGAATTTTAAAATGGTTCAATCATAATCACAACAGGTACAACACATGCAGCAAAGAATTCCCAGTAATAGGTGGCAACTGAATCATCAGTGACTTAACACATGTATTTACCTGTTTGCATGTGAGGACAGATGTACCCACTTGTAGAAAATGAATAACCTTGACTCAGAATTGTAATCTAGATATTTTATTATCTCGATCATGATGAAAGATAGAATGAGCATGTGTTCAACATCAAAAACTATAATGTCATAAAATTATGTATTTTCAGTTGTGAATTTGAAAGGAGCGACGTTCCAAAGTCCAAAACTGAGATTACGAACCCATAATGGCGATTGGATTTATGTGGTCACTGAATGGTCCAGATTTATAAATCCTTGGTCCAAGCGACTGGAATTTATCATTGGTCAACACACTGTAGTCAAGTATGTTATGTTTTCATGATTAGCAATTTTAAGAAGGACACCAACCTAAAAATAAACAATTTAGATATTTTTACTACAAATGACTATAATTTATCAGCAAACAACACACTGTAGTCAAGAATGTTGGGTTATTATTTGTAAGAAACGCAATTTCTAATTAATTATTAATTATGTTCAAAAAGGATTGCACCTTTTCATCAATTTGAAAGAAAATATATGTTCAGCAAGTGGCAACATAAAACCTAGTTCAACCTAACATTTGTTTTGAAAATAAATGGTTTCCAATTCAGGATCATCACAGATATAATAACCATACATTTTCCTACTCTTCTCAGAAATCATCCCTGTTGCATTAGTTTAAACATATTTATCCTTGATTAGGAAAAAAAAAAACTTAATGCTTATATGTGAATCCCTCTCCATTTTGTAGTTTTCAAGCGGGACCTTTGTAGCGGCCTCCATTGAGTGTACTCTTATCAAACTCTACAAAGAGGTTTTGAACGTGCAAGGGGTATTGCTCTCCCTTTACATGGGACAACCTTTTTTTCGTCCCTTCTAAAGGACTAGCATCATTCATTGAGACCATTTTAGGAAATAGTTTCAAGAGTGAGTCGGAAAATTGGTTCATGAAATTTTTAGAACCATGAACCTCAGTGCTGAAGAAGTCTGTTGCATTAACCTCTATACATCCTGTTCCATAATTTTGGTGTTATGATGAATAACGAAATGACACCCTCTCCTTATTTTGATTGATTTTAGGGATTCACACAATATCAGTATGGGACCCTCTTCCTCTTCAGTTTCATTGTTGCCTTAGTTCAATATTGATGTAATATTTTAGGGGTCCACACAATCCTGCAGTGTTTTCCTCACCACAAAATCAGGAATGTATTACAGAAGATCCAGAGCAATACCACCAGAATCTACGCATGATCAGGCAGCTTCTCTTACAGGTAAGACAGTTCTATAGTTTTTCATTTAATGAAACAATGTTATAGTTATCTCCCTTCATTCACTGTAACAACATCACAAGATAAGCACTGAAAACTCATCCAATTTTTGTGAAAAAAAAAGTTTTCAGTTCTTTAAGAATGATTCACGTTTCTACATGAGTTCACATGGGTAATTGCAGTTGTGTTGCTTTCTGTGTGTGTTTTGTTTTTCATGTACATTGTGCATATTTTCATGATGTTGTGTTTTTTGTTTTATGACAAATGATTTTATTGAAGCATTTCCCTACTTACAATATTTGAATGCCCCATTACCTTTGGGACTTTTCCATTTTCTAAGTCTATTTTGGCTTACATGTATCGCTGCATAAAGAAAAAAAATATCATAAATATATCTTATTGGCTTGTAATACTTATGTACTGTTTTCCAAAAAATAACAGTTCATATTTTTCATTTATTCATTATAGGACAGGAGAAATGTATGTTAAGTTATTATTAGAAGTTTGCCTGTTTTCTGTTTAATTTGTATAAAAACAATCAGAATATATGCTGTTTCCATAAGCTTAAAAATTTGCCACTTGCTTTAACACATCATTTCATATTTCAGGCTTATCAATGCATAGGGCTGTTCCATTTTATATACTGTATAATCATTTATTTTTATGGGGGTAAAATTTTGTGGGTTAGAGTGGTTGGGACAAATTTTCGTGGATGTTTTAATTTTGGTATACACTTTTTAACTAAATATTTTGAATTCGTGGGGATTTAATTTCGTAGATAACGAAAATTTACCCCCCTTGAACATTTCTGCTTCTACAGTATAAGTTTGTGTAGGAACCTAGAATAGATTATTTTTCAAAGCACTATAGATAGGTTGCTTTGTCACCAACCAAACATAGAATACAGTGACATCTCTATAATTTGCATTAATAGTTAGTTTTGATATGATGGAACAGCTCTTAATCATTTTTGTGTTCTGCATATTATATCACTCAGCTTGGGTCTGGTTTGCAGCCCATTACTTCATTATCACAGCAATATTATCAGAAAGTCATTGCTTTAAAAAAAGGGGTATTTTGTGAATTGCTACTAACATTTTTAGCATGTGTCTACTCATGCCTGTAGAATGAAATAAGGTGTGGAATAAGTTTAAAGTTATTGTGATAAATATATTTTAAACTAGAGAGAATTATAAATTTAACTTATGAAAAATTTCATTCATTATACATGTATGAGCTAGCACATACAGATCAATATAGTGGCAGAGTATTATATTTTGATGTATTTCTCAGTCAACATATTTTTTTTTCAGATTACAGATTTTAAAATTAAAACACTTTATTGGACTTGAAATTTGATTTTTTAGGTTCATTCACTTAAACACTTTTTTTCAGTAAATGTTATGGGATATCATATGATGCCTATTAAATTTTAAAAAAAGTTCATTTCAGGTCGATTGTTCATTTGGTTTTAAGACTGTGTGATTATAACCATCTTAAACTTGCCTTCTCTGTCTATAATTCTTTAATTTTCTTTTCAGCCTGTGGTAGATGAAGCACGATCAGTGGCCCTTAATATTGAAGATGAGCCAAGGGATATGCCAGTGTCTGTCAGTCCTAGCCAGGGTATGTTACTAAGACAGAGTAACAGAAAATGTTACTTTGGGGAAAGTTTCATTCATAGATATGGTATGTTTCAAAACTTATTTTTTTGGTCATTAGCTTAATTCTTCATTTAGGGCAGGTTTCAAAGCAAGATTTTATTTCAAAGCAAGGTATGTTTCAAAACATTTGTGTTGTACAATTTAAAAAAGTAATTTTTTTTTATATTGTAGTTTTGGTTCACTTCAATGTTTGAAAAAAAATGTGCATGTTAGTTTTTCGTAGTTTTTAAAGCTTTAAGCCCATAAATTGATACAACACTATTTTATCTTTGCCAAAGTTTATTTTGCAAAGGTGTTATGATTGGTTAATCTGCAAATTATGAAGATGTGAAAATCAATTTTGGTCGGATTTTACAAAGTGAAAAATCTTGGTTATGTCTGGCAGGTCAGCGTGGAAGAAATTTTCGTAACAGTTTTCTCAGCAACTACTTATCACAGCCACTTGATATTTGGTATACGGCATCAGGGGGGGGGTCCCATAATGTGGGAGTTAATTTCAGATCGCTCATCTACTTCCTGTTTATCAAAATCTGGCCATATTTGACTATGACAGATTTTTACCATGCAGTAGTATAGATGTACACTATATGTCTTATATGAACAACGTTTAATCGTCCAAGTTTTAGAGAGATTCTAAAATTTTATTTTTTTGTAACAGATGGCGGAGACAAAGACTCACCAGCAGGTGAAGGAGGCAAGAAATATCGGGTAAATATACCAATTTTTCATACTACGGTACTTCCATACCTTGTCAAACCAAATTTTTTTCTTTATTTGTAAAAAGAGATAAACAAAAAAAAAACCTTATCAGATAGTGATATTGATGTTGAATGGTGACCATATCTAACATCAATTCTTCACAAAATAGGCTATGGGCAATATATGATTTTTTTTCAATTTCCACAAAAAGAAGGTGTAAGTGGCTTTTAGAAAGTTACACAAACAGTAATAAACTTCCAACTTATACTTGAATTAAAGGACAAGGGTAATGGCCTTATTTGGCCCTCTAATTTTGGAAAAATAAAATCCTAAGTAAATAAAAGAAATTTCTTTAAAGTTTAAAGTTGGATGGTTTAACTTTTTGACTATGGGTTTTATATGACATAATTTACTCAGTTTTTAAATTTAGTAAGGCCTAAAATGGGTCAAAAGTAAGGAATTTGAAGAAAAATGTCATTTTTAATACCTATTTTGTTATTTTCAAAAGTGTGCGCCAATGTAGACCATCCATTTTTATACGACCGCAAAAAATTTGCGGACGTATTATGGTATGATGCTGTCGTCGTCGTTGTCGTTGTCGTCGTTGTCGTCGTCGTCGATGTCTGTTAACTTTTTAGTGTTTCCACAATAACTTTAGTTCCAGTTATCCGATTGCTATGAAACTTTACAATGATGTTCCTTACCATAAAAGGATGCATGGGATTGATTTTGGGGGTCCCCCCATTTTTCGTTTAGAAATTAGGGGCCAAAAAAGGGCCAAAAATACTACTTTTTTGTTTGTTTCCACAATAACTTTAGTTCTAGTTATCCAATTGCTATGAAATTTGACATTGATGTTCCTTACCATACAAGGATGAATGGGATTGATTTTGGGGGTCCCCCCTTTTTTTGTTTCGAAATTAAGGGCCCAAAAGGGGGAAAAAATTCAAATATTTTACTTGTTTCCACCATAACTTTGGTCCTAGTTGGCCTATTGCTGTGAAATTTGTCAAGAATGTGTCTTACAATAAAATAATGAACCTGATGAATTTTTGTGCCCCCCTTTTTCTCCGTTGTGTAATTAGGGGCCAAAAGGGGCCAAAATAAAAACTTTTTTATTTGTGGTCCGATTTCGAAATTTTTTTTTACATGTTTGTTCTTGTCAAATAGCGGATACAAAATTAAGAATTAATTTTTGCGACCCCCCTTTTTCCCCCTATTACGTAATTAGGGGCCAAATGGGGCCAAAATCGAAACTTTTTTATTTGTGGTCCGATTTTGAAATTTTTTTTTTGCAAGTTTATTTTTGTCAAGTAGCGAATCCAAATTTGAGAATTTATTTTTGCGACCCCCACCCCTTTTTCACCTGTTACATAATAAGGGGCCAAAAGGGGCCGAAATTGAATCTTTTTTATTTCTGGTCCGATTTTGAAATTTTTTTTTGCATGTTTGTTCTTGTCAAATAGCGGATACAAAATTAAGAATTAATTTTTGCGACCCCCCCTTTTTCCCCTTATTACGTAAATAGGGGCCAAATGGGGCCGAAATTGAAACTTTTTTATTTCTGGTCCGATTTTGAAAATTTTTTTTGCATGTTTGTTCTTGTCAAATAGCGAATACAAAATTAAGAATTAATTTTTGCGACCCCCCCTTTTTCCCCCTATTACGTAATTTGGGGCCAAATGGGGCTTTTTTATTTGTGGTCCGATTTTGAAAATTTTTTTTGCAAATTTATTCTTGTCAGGTAGCGATTCTAAATTTAAGAATAAATTTTTGGGGCTGTAATCATAATTTAAAAAAAAATTCTGGTTCGATTTTTTATTTTTTCCCCAAACATTATTCTTTTAAAGAGTAGAATACAACATTCAAAATTTATATTTTTAGCCCCTGGGTTGAAAGTCCATCAGAGAAGCATGTGTCAAAAACCTTTGTCAGTCCACCATGGGCTGCATGTGTCCAGAACAATAGACTATCCATATTAGGCCTAAAACGTACAGGGTTCAACATGTTGCGGTCGTATCATGCTGCGCTCGGCGAAGCTTTTTATTAATCTAATTTATACTTAACTGATAGTAAAATTAAGATTTCATGAACAAACAGCCTGGTCTACCTAGGTGCAGACTTCTAAAGATTAAAAATATTATCCAAAATTGTCTATTTGCAGGTAATTTGACAAAAATTATACATATTGACCATATTTTGGCACAATATCTTCAATCAATATAATATTGTATGCTTAAAACTTTACTTAAAAAGCTTCTGCATTCATTTAACTCACTAAATAACAATAGGAGTTTAATATTGTATGCTTAAAACTTTACTTAAAAAGCTTCTGCATTCATTTAACTCACTAAATAACAAAAGGAGTTTTCTCTTGACGAATGTTTTATTTTTTAGCCATACAGGGGGCCAAATATAGGCCTTATCATACCTTGTCCTTTCAAATTTGAGATTAAAAGATGTATCAATGCTTTATTATTTCTCTCAGCAGACTGTTCCAGGATCCATTGGATGTCGACAGATATTGGATGAAAACTTATCTGGGACATATGAACAGCTTAACTATACTAACAATATCAAGAGGTAAATTTGAATGTTTCTTTGATTTTTGTCCAAATCTGTCCTCCTCTCATTAGGTTTCAACTCCTCCTAAACTGTTTGATGAATTTTGATGAAACTTTACATGAATGAAAAATAACATTTCTAGAGAACATTGAGTTTCAAGCATCATTAAAATATCTACGATCTTCTTACAACACAATTAATTACATGTATCAACCTGAACCACTTTTAATATGTTCAAAGGCTTGCTAATGTTTACCTTTAACAAACATGTCAAAGTTGGGGGGGGGGGGTATATAAGAATGAAATATGAATGAAATATCCTATAATTAAAAAAAAAGATGTGTAACTGATTCCACAAAGATATATTCCCATGTTATTTCTTATCATGTCGTTTTATTAGTTCAATATAATGGAATCACATTTTTGTATCTTTGCAAGCTTTTTCAACTGATAGTCTCGTAGAAATTACAACTTTTCATTTATCTGACTTTTTTTACATAAATTTTCTAGGTTCTTGATGAGCCAGCCAAAAACTTACTCATCATCCTCAGGTAAAAGAAGTGGGGATGAAAGTACGACAGATGAGAGTAACGCCATTGGTGAGTCATTGTTTTGTCCAAAATGGTAACAAAACCATACCAGCTAAAAAATGTGCCTTCTTTATTTTTATGTTGCATAAAAGGGCCACTTCGGCACTACTGTTTTCTTGTGGTTGGCAGTGTCAAAAATTTTATATGTTACATTTTTCTCAACAACTATATCGCTCATTGTCTGTTGGTTTTTTTTATTTGTAGCTCTTTTTATTCTATAGTACTAATAAGCTTTCTTGTGCACGTACCTTATCTAAATCCAATTTACATGATTTACGAAATACTTAAAGATGCAGCTGACAAGTTTCTAAAGCAGACTGCTTTTCTGATTTATCCAAATTCATTGCCTAAAAATTCAGTAAAAATTTAAACTTCAATTTTTTTTAAAACTCCATGAGAATCGATAGAGTCAGCAACAACGTGTTTATCAATTTTGCAGCATATACAATTGTTTCTAGTTTTTAAGTGAAAAAGTTATTAAAAAAAAGTAATTTGGATTAAGTTATTTTCACATTGATCAATGTTATGTGAATTACACTTTAAAGAAAGTTTGCTGAATTTTGATTTTGTGATAAGCAGTATATCACATTTACACTTGGCTGAACTCTTATTTTCATGGTTTATAACCACTTTCCAAAAAATACACAATAGTGTAAGAAAGATTAGTTGATTTATTAATCCTATCAATATATGTTTTCAGATTCTGATGAGGTGCCAGACTTTGAAGTGGACATACCTTATCCTAAACCTCCCAGCTTTTGTAGCAGTACCAAGGTAATGCTACCCCAGTAATTGTGGCTGGATTTCACAACACTTAAACAATATTTTGGTAACAGTTTTTACAGCATCTACTTATCACAGCCTCTTGTAATTTAAGATGCAGCAATCAGTATGGGATCTGTTAGCTTTGGAATAGATTTATGGCCTCTCGCTAACTCCTGTTGGAAGAAATCTAATGCAATAAGTACCCTCAAAGTTTAAATGATACATTTATCACATGAACGAGATAAAGCTTGCGTTCGACATTCAAACCCAGGGTGCCCCAGGTAGGAAAAATGTAGCTCACAGGGGCAGAACAAGAACAATCTGGGTAATGACGTATTATACCTAGGTTGTTCCGAATGTACACTATTGTTTGTTAAAAAGATCATTGACCCATACAAAACAGAGATCACCCGCGTTCTGTCTTATATTTCAACCCAGGAAAAATAATCTACCCAGGCTGCCTAGGGAGCGAACTTCGAATGTGGCCTTAGGGACTCCTCATCTCCTAAACTGCAACAGCATTTGTGAGAATTCATAAAAACTTTGTTTTAGATATTGAAATGAAATTGATTTTTAGTACAACAATAAATACATTTTCCACTGTCATCTGGTGTCAGACCTGGTCTTCCTACTAGCTTTGTTATTCTCAGACTTGTTTAAGGGGGTACAGAACACTTAAGGGAAATAACTCTTAAATATCCTTTGAATGTTTTATTCAGGCACATTTAATGAAAGAAATCAAGTTTCTCAATGATCAAAATATGAAATGTCGAAACTCCACTATCTTCAATGAAAATTTTCCCAAGAAACCTATGGTTCGATTTTCTTAAGATTTAGCAATTAAATTTATTTGACTTAAGTACATATTTTTGCAAATTTTCAGGAAAATTAAACGACACAATTTTATTTTAGCCAAAGTGTTGGGTACCCCCTTAAAACCAAGAAAACTTCGGTCACAGAATTGGAAGTTGCTTAGTAATCTTCCTATGTTATAGATTTTAGATTGCTTCAGATTTATGTATTTTTTTATCATACAATCCCTACATTGTTTTATCTTCTATTTGATATTACAGGTACTTGTTTCTGAGAAAGAAGACATGGTTCCTAGTCCATCATGCCAGACTGAAGAAATTGGTGAGGAAACTATTAAAGAAGTCCAGGCTCCAACTCCAGTTCAAGAGGAGCCAAATGTCCTTATGTCTTTGACACAGGAAACTTTACAGGAACACACCAAGAGACAGGAGAAATTATACCTTGAGTTGGCAAAACAGGACAGCAATCTTGTTCTTCTGAACATGAGTAGCAAACACAGCGTGATTCAAGACTCATCCCATGGTCTGAAAAGAGGGCATTCACCAGACATTGACCAAGTACAGAATTACAAATCATTCAAAGGAGAGAATATAAATATACTGCACCCACCATTCCCAGTATCTACAGTAGAGGGAAATGTAAGAAAAACAGAGGGAACGAATCCAAAGATGGCATTCTCCAACCTCTACAGAATCGGCATGAGCCAGAGCCCTAGTACGATGTTCCCAAACAGTACCATACCTATAGCTCCCATGATGCCACAGAATGTTGTGTACACCTCGGCCATGGTGACATTGCCCTCCACAGGATCTAAGACCAGTAATTTACAATGGCCCTACTATCCACAACCAGGTATGTTTACAACAAGATTATTCTTGTGTCCTCCGCACAGTTGTGTGTCCATAAATTATTTGGGGCAGTTGTCTGTCCATATGAATGTATTATAGTTACTTTGTATGAAGGAAATGTGATATCATCATGATACTGTATACTTGAATGGATCAGTGCATGAGCAGACAAAAATACATCTCATAACAAATTCATGGTTCCCAGAGATGGATTGAAGAATATGTTGTGACTCACAGCTTCCTTACATCAAGTTTCTAAATTATATGAATATGTGTTTGAATAATATATGCTTTTCAAATTCCCAAATTTTGATTTTCTCATGGTGTATTTAAGCAACTGTTCTATTACAGTATGAGTTGTTTTTTCACAGGAGCTCAATTTTGTGGTTTTCTATAAAAAAAAAAATGGAAGATTTTATCTTTGCAGAATTCAATTTAGAACTATTCCTTAGAACTATATGGGAGTATATACTGACATATACAATTTGCAAGATTCTTTTTGGCTGGATTTCACGGGTTATAAAATGGTGAATGGTGGTCAGGGAAGAAATTTCCGTAACAGTTTTCTCAGCAACTACTAATCACAGCCACTTGATATTTGGTATACACCATCAGTCTGGGGTCCCATAATGTGGGATACGATTTCAGGTATGTCTCTCACCTACTTCCTGATTAATGAAATCCTGCCATTTTTGACTTAGACAGATTTTTTTTAAGAACAACAGAGAAAAAAGTGAAAAAAACAACTTATACGGTATGACATCTGTTGGCCAAGTTGTTTTATTAACCTCACTAATTTTCTAGGTTTATCTTTCATACCACAAGTCATGGGAGGATTTTTCCATCAGCCGACTTTCACTTACGCTACACCAGTCTGGACATCTTCAGATTCCAAGCTGGTTAGAGCTACCAAGCCACAGGTAATTAAATGAATATGTTTTATTAGAAGCTAAGGCCCCTGTATTGAGAGCCTTATAGTTTTCAGGCTGTTCAAAGTTGATAAGATCATCAAAGCTTCAGTTGAAAAGTGTTTATGTTTTTACTGTATTAAGAGCCTTATGCTGTACTCATGGAACTTTTCATTGGGTGATATTTTCACGTTTTTTGTTAAGGGTACTTTCGCAAGGGGATACATTTGTCATTTCTGACTTCATATTCTTGATTCAAAAAACTAATCATTGGCTTGTGTGACATTTGCATCCTTTTTAAAGAGCATAAACAGAAGATCTAAATGAACAAGAAAAAAATGCAGGTTTATTTGCTTGTTTTCATGCTAAAAGGCTCTCAATTCTGGCGGGAATCAACTTTTTTGTAGAATTTTCATTACTTTTGCTTTGCCACTGATTAGTAACTTGAATTTGACAGTAGACTAAATTGCATAAAAAAGGGTGAACTGCATGTTCAGTGGACATATACTTTTAAAATAAGATAAAAATATGGTGATCATTGGCATAAATGTTCATGCATAATAGGTGGGAAAAATAAGAGGATATGGAAAATCTGTCAATAATTCCAAAATATAATGAGGAAGTCAGGATCATTGGCATCTTGCGTTTGCCTTATTTTTTGCTTCTTTTTGGACATGACTGATGGATCATCTCAGTTTGATTTTCACTATTACTTTATCTTCAGGGTATCTTCACACAAGCTGGTGAGAAAGCAAGCCTGATGTCTGTATCGGACCAATCGTCTGGAGACAACTCTAGCTCATCATTAATGTACCTACTAGAACTTAACAATACAGATGTAAGATATGATCAAATGTAAAAATCTTTTAAGTTTCATGGTCACTCCTCTTTTTACAGTATTTACTAATGAAAAAAAAATATTTGTGTAAAAATCTTTTATGTCATGTCTTGTCATATTTTCGGAACCTCTGGATTTTACGATCAAAATAGGGTTAAAATTTTTGCCCACGAACCCCCTATTTTCTTGTTATTAATGTTTTTAATATGCCATAAAGAGGTTATAGACAAAGTTTCATCAAATCCTATTTATTCTGTCATGTGTTTTAACAGCGAAATAGTGCTAATGCTAAACCAATGAAAAAGTCAGCGAAAACCTTTTCCCGCCAAAACTTTAACGTCAATTATCTTGAAAACGAGGACACGATCCTATCAATTTTTTTTTGCTAATTTTACACCTTTTACTTATATCTTTTAATTCAAGGCATAAAATTTGAAACCTATTTATTTTCAATAACAGTAGCGAACATCCTTGATATTGATATTTTTAAAGACTTGTAAGAAATTGAATTTTTCTCCTTTCAGACAAGCCAGGCGTTGGTGAAATCTAAGGTCCTTGCCAAATCCCAGAAGAGAGGATTAGAGCCACCATGGCTTTTCGGAGTCCTCTGGATAGAAGGTATACAGATGAGGTACACCATGCCAAGGAGGAAGTTTAATCGTGTCATGAAGGAAGACAGAGACAAGCTGAACATGATGAACCAATCAGTTCTCTTGTTACAACAGATGTCAGAGTTCAAAGAAGACCTTCAGAAGTCTAACATTGAACCCACTGAGGTAAGGTCAATGCTAAAACCAATCTTTTGAGGCACCAGCAGGATAGAAAATAACCTGTATCTTAAAAGCTTTTTAGAGGTGACTGATCTTTATACTGTAAACTTACTTATTTGTTTAGGTACTAATTTTTAGGATTTAACGATCTCATCCAAGCTTGCAGGTACTCAGTTTCACAAATTCTGCTCAGTATTTAATTTATTTCATTTTCTGGGTTTTTAATTTCACAAAAAATGCTTGACCACAAAATCCATGAAAATAAATATCCCCACCAAAATAAGTTTGTTTACAGTGGTTACAACCAACCTTGATCTTCCTTTACATCCTGCGGCCTGGGTGGCCAAGTGGTCTATGGCACTGGTTTAAATACCACACTATTGATCACTTGCCTATCACCTCTCAGCTGGTGGTTGAGTCCCGTTTGTATTTAACAAAAAAGGGACTTCCCCAACTGTATGTGATTAGGTTTGTGAGTTAACTGCCCAAGGTCGGTGGTTTCTGGGTACTCTGGTTTCTCTCCACCAATAAAACTGACCACCCTACATGGCCCAGGTGCATTGATAAAGGGCGTTAAACATCAACACACACACACACACCCTTACATCCTAGAATTTTCAAGTCATGACATAAACATAGCTGTTGTGTAACTATTTTATGATGTGTGATGTTGTTTATGTTAATCATCTTGCAGTGTCAAAAGGTGGAGGGGTCTTGATAATTGCATGAAAATACCAAATTTTCCAAAGGAAGGTTTATTTCAGTCTCATTAGGAACACCCCACTATCTTGACCTTGTAGCAGGCGCTTTCATATAATTAAAAGGAGTCTGTCTTTTTTTACTTAAATGAACTTTGAACTACATGTATGAACCTCTTCCTAAAAGCATGATTCAATTAATGAGATGCTTACCAATAGATACATATCCAAATCATTTCAATCTTACAGCTAATGTACTAAGTGTGATTAATGTCAGCCTACGCTATTCTTTTCAATCGTCATAAGTCATCTGTGTTGGCTTTCATAATGTTTGGCAGCCCACAACCTTAACAGTTTGGTAAAAACAAACGCCCTCAGGCTTAGAAGAGGTATTTACACTTTCTGTAAATGTGTGAAAAAAGTCAAACCTTGGTATGAGTATGAAATTTGGTTTTCACCGTTCAATTGTAATTAACATGATGTGCCAATCCTAAATGTCTGTCTACTAAAGCTGCATGCTGGGTAAATTAAAAATGTCAAGTGACTTTATTATTGCTTAGGTTATATAAATTTCCTCTGTTAGGATATGGTAGCCATAACTAAATTTATTAAGATGAATGTTATTCAGTAAGTTATATTCTACTCCTTTCATGTTTTTTTGTTAATTATCTTTTTATGGGAAATCAAAAGGCAGTTGTTTCTGTGCAAGTATTATTTTTCTTGTACAAATTTTCATGGTTAATGTGTGTCAGACAAAGCCTACAAAAAATGGTCCCTAATAACTATAATAAGTCTCTGATATTTGATATGCAGTATATGCATATGGTCCCATATTTCAGATTATGATTTCAGATATTTTGCTCACCTACTGCCTGTTCAAGGAAATCTGGCAGTTTTTTGTCCATGACCAATTTTTTTTTGTGCATTTAGAATTCAGAATTTGTTTTCTATTGCAGGATGAAGAAGCTGACTATTTGTTTATGATTGAACAAAATCTGTTCAAGGATGAACATGATGATAGTTCCAGTGATTTGAGTGACAAATTGGAGTGCTCAATGAACTTTAACTTTGAGGAATCCAAAACAGAAAACATGACAAAACAAAATTGTGAAATTGAGTCTAAATCTGGAACATCTGAGGAGATCAGCATGTCGGTCTCTGGCAATCAGGACTCTGTCAGTGATCATACAGACGAGCAGGAGAAAAAGAGCGAGGCAGACTCAGACTCGATTCCCAAATCTGGTGACAATGACAGCTCAGTCGACATGGAGTCAACTTGTTCAAAATCGAGTGATCTGACACCAAGCGATGCCAGAAGTACTGACGATAAAGGAAGCTCGATGAAAGAGTCTGATAGCCAGTCTCAGAAATTATCAAACAAAGATTCAGAATCGGAAAATGATCTAAATCAATCAAAGGAGCCTCTTGATGAATTTGATGGCTTCTTCATTAAAAATCCTTCTAAATTCAAACACTCCAAAAAGGGTTTCTGGCTAGAAGAAGCCAGCATGAACGATAGAATCACGATGGAATATTCCGTGAAAAGTGATGACGATATCTTACTTAAAGATCTTCGTCGACTGAACGAAATGAATCAATCAGCTGTAGTCAAAGATCAGCTATCATGTCTGTTGGAAGATTTGAAGACAACAAAATCATTTGAACATTTCGACCCCAATATGTGTGGTCATTCATCGGGTGCTATACCTTCAAAGTCTCAAGAGTGCTCAAACTGTTTAAACAATGAGAACATGTTTTCAAATAGCAAGTATGATTTCTTCGAAAGTCTGTTCATGCAGCCACTCTTCACAAATATGGAGGATGGTTCAACAGAGATCCCTCATTCACCGGACATGGATGACTTGTGTGACATCATTGATTCTGTTGATTGATAATGTTATCGTCAGGAGTCTGACATCATTAAAGGATTTCATGTTTTTTACAGTATGAATGTTCTTGAATCTGAAAGGTCTATGCAGTGACATGTACATTATTCCTACAAGATAAGAAACATATGCTGAGAAAAATATGCGGCAACAACATATTAAATGAAGAATTTTCATAGTGGTGTATCTACATGTACGTCAAATGATAAACATAGAATGTAATTCATGTCAACATTAATTTTCCATGATGGGCATGGATTAATAGTATGTTTATGTCAAGTTGGATGTTTTTTCTATGTACCATTTTTAAAAAAAGCTTGCCATAGAAAGAAGTTTAAGAACTTGAACAAAGAAAGGCTCTAACTGATAAAAAGCTCCTAGCAAAAAAATGGTCCAGTACCCTTCAGTTCTAGCAAAGGACCTTCAGAAATGAGGTTTCCGGCCGAGATGGCTCAAAGTATACATCATATCTGAGATATTTTTGAGAACATTCCTTTGGTCAACAAGAGCAACGATACAAAACAATGCCTTGGCCCTGGACTTGTTACTTGTAGACTTGGAAAATGTCAAAATGTATACATGTATAAGGTTGACTTTAAGGGTGTTGAACAACAACAAAAAAACTGTAGATTTGTTCTTAAAAGTTGTTATAAATTTGGACTGCATCTGTATACATGGACATGTATGTTGTAAATAGTTTAGAATGAAAACTTGACAAAAATGATGAAAGAATGAATTATTTGTGTTTAGAGTTACAAAAATGACTTAATCAGAGAGTGTGGCTGTCTTTAAAAAATCAACATACTACATGTGTATATTATTTTTTTGTTGACACTAAAAGATATTGTAATTTGACATTGTATGTAAAAATTCAAATTATTATCATTATTATACACTCCAGCTGATGTTTTCAGAGAGTATGACTGCTCATGTTTAGATCATGATGGTGTAGAATAAAAAAATAAAAAAACTTTATTATTTTCTATCAATAAACACATTGATGACATGAGACATTTTCATTTTTCATGTTTTTATAAATCATGTTTTTAGACATATTAAGATATTGTAATTTGATATTGTATGTAAATTTAAACATAAAATCATCATAGCACAATACAGCTGTTAGAGTAAATGTTGGTCAATTCATGCATAAACTTTGTCCAAAAAAACTGCAACTAAGAAATATTACTCTTTAAAATAAAACTTGCATGTTTGTTAATTGCTCTTTTAACAAGAAATTAAGCTTTCAAGTCTGTCAGATGACAGTTTTCTTAAAAAAAATTGTTTTGCATTTCTCAACTTTATAATTGACACATTAGAAACATCATAGAAAAAAATGTTTATACATCTATTGTAGTACATGTATGTACTATATATTTTTTTTTATATATTTACTGATATCAAGAAACTGCTTAAAAAGACTTCTCTTAATTAGAATTCAAATAGCAGTTAAATAGATCCCTTACATGTACTTCAGTTAACTTATATACATATTTTTTCATTTCATTGAAATTGATAAATTGAACAAGTAAGTAAACATGGTTAAGGCTTTTTAAAATCAAAGTTTATTTATAAATCAAAAACCTTATGATAGCAAAATCATTGTTGTGAAAATATTACTGATGAAGACTTCCAATAAGAGGAAATCTTTGTTTATCATGAGTTTTGTACATGACATGTGATTGTAACTTGGGATAAATACTTGTACTTTTATGGTTCATGTACATGTACTAGGTGAAGGATACAATTTATATTTCGTTGCTTGTTACATGTATTATATGTCTTTAACATTACCATAGTAAGATGTAGGGTGATTAGGATGCGAAATTTTTATCGTATTACTGGTAATTTTTATGTTATCTCGCTGTTGACACTCGACTTCAAAACTTTAGAATGGCATGAAAAAGTATGTAGTATTCTTATTCCTACATGTATATAAAAATGTAAAACCGCAAAAATTAAATTCAACAAAAACAAAATCACAAAATTTTCATTCCAATGTGCAAATATTTCCCATCTAAAAAATTACCAGTTGTTACATGTATACAAACACACATACTTAGAATAATATATTTGCTTCTTTAACTTGTGATTAGTTAGAAGGAAAAAAAAATGAATCTGTGATAATTGTGCATAGAATTGTTATTACAACTTAAATATTGCTTAGGGTGCCTGTATACATAAGGCAAATCAAACCTTATAGATCATAGGACAAATCAGTAATTGCTTTAAAGACTAATTACCAAATAACACTGGTTAGAAAATGGCAACTAGTTCCAGTATTTAAATTGTTCATGATGTTATTGATTTTAAAAAAAAGACAACTTTATACAGTATTTTGTACAATGAATTTTTATGTGTGGCATCAAACCAGAACCTAATGGATAGAATCCTGATTTACTATGTGTCCTATGAACACATCTCTATAATTTGGTGCAATTAAGGAGGTTTGCTTCTTATATTTTTAAATTTTGTAAGCTTATTAAATCTTCGGTTGACTTACATCTCTAATGCTTGTAATTTTGTTTTGACCATTGACCCGATTGCAGGTGACAAATTTTCATGAAAATTTATAAAGTTACTCTGCCATATTTCTGCTACATTTAAGATTAAATGGACCAATTCAAAGAATGTAATTCTCTAAAGAAGACCTGTTTCCCATCAAAATTATAAAGGCTTAAGCAAATGGACTTTTTTTCTTTACTTGTTTTTATCATTTGTCTGTATTCTTAAAAATAGTTGCAACCTTTCAAGACATTTCTATTGACGTATATACACTACATTGTAGTAGCAAACCTCCTTAAGTCTGAATGTAGTTGGTAGAAGAATGCATGAATGTCCTTTGAGTGAATTCTGAAGGTCAAAAGAACATTGTCATCATTGTTGATTACTGCATGTAGTATATGTTTACATTTATACATGTATGTATATTTAAACTATGTGGATAACTGGTTCCTGTGATTTGGTCTTATTTATTTATTTGTATGTATATTTGCATTTCATATTTTTGTAAATAATACTTTTCATCAAACAAAATTCCATTACATGTTACAGTGATTCTATTTTATTGTAATATTTGTTGTTGAATAAATATGCAAACTTGAAGATCTTTTCATTTCTGCAGTGTGACTGTCCAGTAGTTATTAGACCCCTACCGGCGAAAGCCGAAGGGGACTATAGGTTTGCCCTCTGTCCGTCTGTCTGTCTGTCCGTCTGTCACGCCTCAGTTTTCCGCACTTTTTTTCTAAACGCTTATAGATCATGAACTGATTTTTGGTATGTGAGTTTACCTTGATGAGTTACAGATCAAGTTTGAGTTTTGTGCCGGTCCACAATTTTTTATGGGAGTTATGGCCCTTTGAACTTTGAAAATTCACTAAAATTTCAGTTTTCCGCACTTTTTTTCTAAACGCTTATAGATAATGAACTGATTTTTGGTATGTGAGTTAACCTTGATGAGTTACAGATCAAGTTTGAGTTTCGTGCCGGTCCACTATTTGTTATGGGAGTTATGTCCCTTTGAACATTGAAAATTCACTAAAATTTCAGTTTTCCGCACTTTTTTTCTAAACGCTTCTAGATAATGAGCTGATTTTCTGGTATGTGAGTTTACCTTGATGAGTTACAGATCAAGTTTGAGTTTTGTGCCAATCCACAAATTTTTATGGGAGTTATGGCCCTTTGAACTTTGAAAATTCACTAAAATTTCAGTTTTCCGCACTTTTTTTCGCTTATAGATAATGAACTTATTTTTTGTCTGTGAATTTACCTTGATGAGTTACAGATAATTTTTATGGGAGATATGGCCCTTTGAAGTTTGAAAATCTATTGCAATTTTCTTTTCTAAACTTTTTTATTGTTCCTTGTAGATAATAAACTGATCAAGTTTAGGTATTCATTTGTTTGACAAATTGTTACCAGTGACTGAAATATGAAGCCGGTAGGGGACTAAGTATTGTTTTGCAATACTCTCAGAATGCTTGTTCCTAGTTAATGTGCACCATTACTGAGGCTAAATATGAACAAAGTGGCTACGATTACCTGGATTTACCTGGAAAAGTAACAATAAGAAAAAAATTATTGTTACCTGACGCCGGAAGTCAAAGTAAAATATTAACCGGTCCACGGATGCGGACCTGTTTTTTTTTAGTAACAATAACAAATTTTCTTATTGTTACCGCTCATTATTGTTACCTGAAAATGTGTTAACTAACAACGAAATTCTTTTTTATTATTTATTAGCCTATTTTAATATTTTGATTGATCATACAGTCACATGAAACAATAATAAAATTTGAATTAGAATGAATTTAAGTGCAAGTTATTACATTTTTGGTTTCATTTCCTACACATTCAGTAGGTTGTTTTATGTGGATTTTTTAGTCCCGACACATGACAGATGATACCATTCCAGGCAACCATCACAAACAATGGTGTTTGATCAATGGAGGCCCGAATATGGACATCTGAACAAACCAGGCAATTCCACTGGGCATCTTCACGCTTAAGTGTCATATTTTCTTTTAGCTTTTGCCATGCTGGTTTATCAATATATATTTCTTTATACGATTAATATTAATGTTTTCATCGATTTTTTTTTTGGAAGCTGATGAAATTGTACAAGATATTCAGTTGTAACCATTACTTTTCCGTCCAGAACCGCTGTTATGTATGTCATCCCGGCATCTCGGAAGCCATTTTGATATGTTGTGAGCTATTTTTCATTACCTAGAGCCGAAGGCAAAACAGACCAAATGAATTAACTTGGGCGGTATTAAAGAAAACGTGGTGTTCCATTATATGTATTTTCATGACCACAGTTCAAGTTACCGATGATTTTATTAGTTGAAATAAATAATTTTTTATTTCAAGTTTTCAATTACAAAAACATTAAATATAAAGAAATGTACATATTGTTAATATTAATATTCTGAAATACAAGAATATTCACATTTATATAATCATGTAACAATAACGCCAGGTAACAATAAGAAAAAGTACCTATTGTTACTTAAATCAGGTCCGCGTCCGTTACACGGTTTTCAGTTAGTCCGTCCTTCCGGTGTCAGGTAACAATAATTTTTTTCTTATTGTTACTTTTCCAGGTAACACTATCCAGTGCCAAATATGAATGTATCTAAAATAGCACAAAACATTCAAATTTTGTCCTCTAGATTTTCAGTGTTAAGTATGGCAGGGTGGACAAAATTTCATAGGACACTATTTTGCTTTACAGAAACTCCACATTTTAGAAAAAATATCATGCAATTAGATTGTTTGTTAAAAATTAGAGAAATTCATATTGAATTTTTTTAATCGCCATGGCTTGACGTTTTACGAAATCTAGATTGGGTCATAATCGTAAGAGAAGACTAAATCATCTCCGAGAACGCATAACAGCGCATTAAAAAAGATATAATAAATAATCAAAGCCAAAGCTATTTCAAGCAAAATTAAAAGACGATGGGTTTTTTTATTTTCTCTAAAGATGTGAAATTTGTACATATAAAACAAATAAAATTTTAAAGATATCAGATCATTAATAATGAAAGTTTTTTGACGAGTTTTCATGAAAACTGAGATTACAATAGGCTATATATCGAGATAACTTGTACCTACATTTAGCAAAAAAAAATATCAGATTATATATAATAATGAAAGCTTTTAAGAGCTTCAAGAAAACTGAGATGTCAATATATATTTCGAGATAATTTGTACCTTCATCTAGTATAAAACTATCAGATCATTAATAATGCAAGATTTTACGAATTTTCAAGAAAACTGAGTTGTCAGTATTTTGAGATAACAAAACTGAAACAAAACATACATTCTATACAAACACG
>CAXARO010001710.1:0-53524 GCA_963971305.1 Arcuatula senhousia
AATGATATGTTCACTTGAGTAGATTTTATCTAGAAATATTGATCAAATGACGATTACTTGATCGACTTAAAACTAGAAATATTGATCAAATGACGAATACTTGATCGACCTAAAATTTTAAGATCGACTTATTATTTAATGTCTTTTCTAGATAATGCAATGGGCTGAAAATTAAATTTCTATAGTATAATACATTAGACAGACTTTTCTCATCATATCGAGTCCGAATCAAGTCTGAATTGACTTTACTTTGACTTTTTTGGAATGAACACTTGAACTCTGTTAAGGTCGTTTAAGCATATCGTTAAGGTTAATTCAATAAATCTACCTCACTATAACTCGATAAAGGAGTAGGTTCACGAACTGCTTTATTGGCCCTAAATCGAGTCATATTTTAAAATTCATTTTCAGATTGGCTTATTGTGCCAAATAAGTCTAGAATAATTGCTCATAATACATAACGATTTTTTTACCTTTCTGAAATTATGACGTTGAAATGACGTCAAATTGTGATCCAGAAATTGAAAATATGCTAATTTCAGCAGAATTTCGTCATTTTTCCTTCAGTTATTGGTTGAAATGACAGTGGTGCCGTGCCACTCTTCGCCCCCCCCCAATCAAATTTGATAAATACATTGTTTTCTTCAGTGTTAAATGAGAAAATATTTGCTTTTAATGTATTGGTCAATTTAAGGTTAGTGAGGACACCTAACCCCAAAAATAATGCCGAATTTAAAATGTCCAATTTTTGATATATTAGTATTAGGTATATACTTTATCTTGTGTAAAAATATTGGACCCCCTTTCCAGGCTTGTTTTCCCAAAATTAAGGCTCAAAGTTTTCCCAAATTACTATAGATTATATAGGAAAGGCCAAATAGTTAGCATAAAATCTTGTCGCAAAAAAAATCCACGAATTTAAATTTTATTTTTGTTTGATACAAATCAATGAAATACAATATATTTTGAAATAAAACAAACAAAAAAACTGGGGGTCACCAGCTTACTTTTCGGTCTACAATACAAATCTTTGTAATTTTTTGGTCATTTTTCAAGTGGATTATCTCCCTTGTTTTATTTGAAAATTTTAGTTATGAAAGAATGGTTGTTTTATTAAGTCGCCCAAAACAAAGTTTGGGAGACTTATTGTTTTTGCACCGTTTCTTATTATGTCCCCGACCACGAAGTGTCGTCGGGGACATATTGTTTTTACTCCGTTTCTTATTTTTCTTATTATTATGTCCCCGAACACGAAGTGTCGGGGACATATTGTTTTTGCTCGGTTTCTTATTATTATTATTATTATTATTAAGTCGCCCAAAACAAAGTTTGGGAGACTTATTGTTTTTGCACCGTTTCTTATTATTATTATTAAGTCGCCCAAAACAAATTAAGTCGCCCAAAACAAAGTTTGGGAGACTTATTGTTTTTGCACCGTTTCTTATTATGTCTCCCAAACGAAAGTTTGGAGACATATTGTTTTTACTCCGTTTCTTATTATTATTATTATTATTATTATTATTCTTTTTCTTCTTTCTCCCCGCCATGAACGTGTCCGTACCTTTTCTTCAAAACGCCTCGAAGGATTTTAACGAAACATTGTAGGATGGTAGATGGGTAACTGAAGATGTGTTCGGACATTTCAAAATTTTCAAAATGGCCTCCGTTTCCGTGTAATTAGCGAAAGTTCATAATATAGGACATTGCAATATCTCGGTAACCTAGGTGCGTAGGAGGCTGAAATTTTGTAGGTGAATAGAGCAAAAGGAGCTCTTTAATAATACGAAAAAAAAATTTGAAGCGATATTTACGGTTTTCGAGTTATTTGCGAAAATGTGATTTTTCGGGCCCGAAATTCCAAAATCGTCAAAATGCTTCGATTTCGACAAAATTTTGTATGTAGGGGTTTTAAAAGATGGTGAATCAGAATATAATGTCAAAAATGGGTTCGTTTGGGAGACATTTTTGTGTTGGGCATCCCCAACACAGTCAGCACTTGTTATTATTAAGTCGCCCAAAACAAAGTTTGGGAGACTTATTGTTTTTGCACCGTTTCTTATTATTATTATTATTAAGTCGCCCAAAACAAAGTTTGGGAGACTTATTGTTTTTGCACCGTTTCTTATTATTATTATTATTATTATTCTTCTGATTCTTAATCATGAAGCTGTCCTCCCTAATACAAGAAAACGGTTTAAGAAAATTGAATAACACTTGTTGGATTTGATAGTGGGTCACTCAAAGGTGTGCAATCAAGTTTTGAAATTTTCAAGATGGCCGCCGTTTCAAAATGGCGGCCATCGGAAAAAGTGGGCGGAAATTTTTTTTTCATCGGATCGTCTTGAAAATTGGTCATCTGGGTTAAGCGTGTATTCTGAGTTCAAATCTGCGACCGGATTTGAAATCCGACTTCCGGTTTCAAAATGCTGGCCGTTTTACTACACCCGCCCCCCTTAAAAACGTCAACTTTGTCCGATTTCAACGAAATTTGATTTCTAGACTTATTTTGATGCACTGATTTGAATGGAACTCTATCCAAGGCGATTTTGGGCGACTTGTGTGTTGGCATCCCAACACAATTATACCTAGTTATTATTATTATTATTCTTCTGATTCTTTATCGTAAAGTTGTCCTCCCTAATACAAGAAAATGGTCCAAGGAAATTGAATAACACTTGTGAGATTGGATAGTGGGTCACTCAAAGTTGTGTAATGCACTTTTAAAATTTTCAAGATGGCCGCCGTTTCAAAATGGCGGCCATCGGAAAAAGTGGGCGGAAATTTTTTTTTCATCGGATCGTCTTGAAAATTGGTCATCTGGGTAAAGCGGGTATGCTGAGCTCAAATCTGCGACCGGATTTGAAATCCGACTTACGGTTTCAAAATGGCGGCCATTTTACTACACCCGCCCCCCTAAAAACGTCAACTTTGTCCGATTTCAACGAAATTTGATTTCTAGACTTATTTTGATGCACTGATTTGAATGGAACTCTATCCAAGGCGATTTTGGGCGACTTGTGTGTTGGCATCCCAACACAATTATACCTAGTTATTATTCTTCTGATTCTTTATCGTAAAGTTGTCCTCCCTAATACAAGAAAACGGTTCAAGGAAATTGAATAACACTTGTTGGATTGGATAGTGGGTCACTCAAAGGCGTGTAATCATGTTTTGAAATTTTCAAGATGGCCGCCGTTTCAAAATGGCGGCCGTCGGAAAAAGTGGGCGGAAATTTTTTTTTCATCGGATCGTCTTGAAAATTGGTCATCTGGGTAAAGCGGGTATGCTGAATTCAAATCTGCGACCAGATTTGAAATCCGACTTCCGGTTTCAAAATGGCGGCCATTTTACTACACCCGCCCCCTTTAAAATGTGAACTTTGTCCGATTTTAATGAAATTTGATTTCTATACATATTTTATTGTACTGAATGGGAAGAAAAAGTATCCAAGGCGATTTTGGGCGACTTGTGTGTTGGCATCCCAACACAAATTATAGCTAGTTATTATTATTAAGTCGCCCAAAACAAAGTTTGGGAGACTTATTGTTTTTGCACCGTTTCTTATTATTATTATTATTATTATTCTTATTATTATTCTTCTGATTCTTTATCGAGAATTTGTCCTCCCTAATACAAGAAAACGGTCCAAGGAAATTGAATAACACTTGTGAGATTGGATAGTGGGTCACTCAAAGTTGTGTAATGCACTTTTAAAATTTTCAAGATGGCCTCCGTTTCAAAATGGCGGCCATCGGAAAAAGTGGGCGGAAATTTTTTTTTCATCGGATCGTCTTGAAAATTTGTCATCTGGGTAAACCGGGTATGCTGAGCTCAAATCTGTGACTGGATTTGAAATCCGACGTACAGTTTCAAAATGGCGGCCATTTTACTACACCCGCCCCCCTAAAAACGTCAACTTTGTCCGATTTCAACGAAATTTGATTTCTAGACTTCTTTTGATGCACTGATTTGAATGGAACTCTATCCAAGGCGATTTTGGGCGACTTGTGTGTTGGCATCCCAACACAATTATACCTAGTTATTATTCTTCTGATTCTTTATCGTAAAGTTGTCCTCCCTAATTCAAGAAAATGGTTCAAGGAAATTGAATAACACTTGTTGGATTGGATAGTGGGTCACTCAAAGGCGTGTAATCAAGTTTTGAAATTTTCAAGATGGCCGCCGTTTCAAAATGGCGGCCGTCCGAAAAAGTGGGCGGAAATTTTTTTTTCATCGGATCGTCTTGAAAATTGGACATCTGGGTAAAGCGGGTATGCTGAATTCAAATCTGCGACCGGATTTGAAATCCGACTTCCGGTTTCAAAATGGCGGCTATTTTACTACACCCGCCCCCCCTTAAAAATGTGAACTTTGTCCGATTTCAATGAAATTTGATTTCTATACATATTTTATTGTACTGAAAGGGAAGAAAAAGTATCCAAGGCGATTTTGGGCGACTTGTGTGTTGGCATCCCAACACAAATTATAGCTAGTTATTATTATTATGTCCCCGAACACGAAGTGTCGGGGACATATTGTTTTTGCTCGGTTTCTTATTATTATTATGTCCCCGAACACGAAGTGTCGGGGACATATTGTTTTTGCTCGGTTTCTTATTATTATTATTATGTCCCCGAACACGAAGTGTCGGGGACATATTGTTTTTGCTCGGTTTCTTATTATTATTATTATTATTATTATTATTATTATTTTTCTCGGTATTCTGGACCGTGAACTTGTCCACCTCATTTTTTCAACATCTTTTAAGGTAGGAAGCTGAATCTTCATATATCAAGAGTATGGAATGGGAAATTGTGCTTTTTGTATTTTTCGTCGAAATCAAACGACCCCTTATAGGTCAAAAAAGGGCCTCAAAATGGCTCCTCGAAACCGAAGTTGAATTTTACCTGGCATTTCTGATCTGGCTGGGGTAGGAATAATTCCTTTATAGGTTAAGTGCGGATATTTAATACCTTTCATTTAAAAAAAAAATTTTGAAAATCGGACTTACCGTTTTCAAAATTTTGCAAAAAATCGAAAATTATTTTTTTTGTAAGATTGAGTTATCTTTCTTTGTATTTTGTATTTTGTAATAGTAAAAATGTAAAAATTCTCAACTTTGTTATTTCTTAATGAAAATTGGTTTACAAGGTTATAGTGGTATGCCGAGTTCATATTTGGTATCGAATTTTTTTTTTGGCGGCCATTTTCAAAATGGCGGATAAGATGGCCGCCATTTTCCCGCCAAAATTTAAAGTTACTCCGATTTTGATGAAATTTGGTACATAAGGTAATAGTGGTATGGCGATTTGATTTTTGACATAAAAAATATTTTTTCGTTGGCCATTTTCAAAATGGCTGCCGTTTCCCGCCAAAATTTAAAATTACTCCGATTTTGATGAAAATTGGTATATAAGGTAATAGTGGTATGCCGATTTGATTTTTGACATCAAAAATTTATTTATAGTCGGCCATTTTCAAAATGGCTGCCGTTTCCCGCCAAAATTAAACTTACTCCTATTTTGATGAATATTGGGTATATTAAGTGATCTCAAATGCCAAGAGACATATTGACAAAGAGGGGTACGTGAGGGGACATATATGTGACTCGCTTGCGATCACAATTAGAACTAGTTATTATTATTATTATTATTTTTCTCGGTATTCTGGACCGTGAACTTGTCCACCTCATTTTTTCGACATCTTTTAAGGTAGGAAGCTGAATCTTCATATATCAAGAGTATGGAATGGGAAATTGTGCTTTTTGTATTTTTCGCCGAAATCGAATGACCCCTTATAGGTCAAAAAAGGGCCTCAAAATGGCTCCTCGAAACCGAAGTCGAATTTTTACCTGGCATTTCTGATCCGGCAGGGGTAGGACAAATTCCTTTAAAGGGTAAGTGTAGACTTTTAATACCTTTCATTTAAAAAAAGAATTTTGAAAATCGGACTTACGGTTCTCAAAATTTTGCAAAAAATCGAAATTTAATTTTTTTGTCAAATTGAGTTATCTTTCTTGGAACAATATATTTTGTAATAGTAATGTAAAAATTCTTAACTTTGTTATTTCTTAATGAAAATTGGTTTACAAGGTAATAGTGGTATGCCGAGTTCATTTTTGGTATCGAAAAAAATTTTTGGCGGCCATTTTTAAAATGGCGGCTCAAATGGCCGCCATTTTCCCGCCAAAAATTAAACTTACTCCGATTTTGATGAAAATTGGTACAAAAGGTAATAGTGGTATGGCGAGTTGATTTTTGACATCAAAATTTTTTTATCGTCGGCCATTTTCAAAATGGCCGCCGTTTCCCGTCAAAAATTAAAATTACTCCAATTTTGATGAAAATTGGTATATAAGGTAATAGTGGTATGGCGAGTTGATTTTTGACATCAAAATTTTTTTTAGCGTCGGCCATTTTCAAAATGGCCGCTGTTTCCTGCCAAAATTAAAGTTACTGTGATTTTGATGAAAATTGGTATATAAGGTAATAGTGGTATGGCGAGTTGATTTTTGACATTGAAGTTTTTATTTCGTCGGCCATTTTCAAAATGGCCGCCGTTTCCCGCCAAAATCAAAGTTACTCTGATTTTGATGAAAATTGGTATATAAGGTAAAAGTGGTATGGCAAACTTATTTTTGACATCAATATTTTTTAAGCGTCGGCCATTTTCAAAATGGCCGCCATTTCCCACCAAAATTAAACTTACTCATATTTTGATGAAAATTGGATATAATAAGTTATCTCAAATGCTAAGAGACATTGACAAAGAGGGGTACGTGAGGGGACATTTTTGTGACTCGCTTGCGATCACAATTAGAACTAGTTATTATTATTTTTCTCGGTATTCTGGACCGTGAACTTGTCCACCTCATTTTTTCGACATCTTTTAAGGTAGGAAGTTGAAACTTCATAAATCAAGAGTATGGAATGGGAGATTGTGCTTTTTGTATTTTTCGTGGAAATCGAACGACCCCTTATAGGTCAAAAAAGGGCCTCAAAATGGCTCCTCGAAACCGAAGTTGAATTTTTACCTGGCATTTCTGATCCGGCAGGAGTATGTCAAATTCCTTTATGGGGTAAGTGTAGACTTTCAATACCTTTCATTTTAAAAAAAAAATTGAAAATCGGACTTACGGTTTTCAAAATTTTGCAAAAAATCGAAATTTAATTTTTTTGTCATATTGAGTTATCTTTCTTTGTACTTTGTAGTATGTAATAGTAATGTAAAAATTCTCAACTTTGTTATTTCTTATTGAAAATTGGTTAACAAGGTAATAGTGGTATGCCGAGTTCATTTTTGGTATCGAAATTTTTTTTTGGCGGCCATTTTCAAAATGGCGGCTAAAATTTCCCGCCAAAATTTAAACTTGCTCCGATTTTGATGAAAATTTGTATATAAGGTAATAGTGGTATGGCGAGATGATTTTTGACATCAAAATTTTTCTATCGTCGGCCATTTTCAAAATGGCCGCCTTTTCCCGCCAAAATTGAGGTTACTCCGATTTTGACGAAAATTGGTATATAAAGTAATAGTGGTATGGCGAGTTGATTTTTGACATAAATTTTTTTTATCGTCGGCCATTTTCAAAATGGCCGCCGTTTCCCGCCAAAATTAAAATTACTCTGATTTTGATGAAAATTGGTATATAAGGTAATAGTGCTATGGCGAGTTGATTTTTGACATCGAAATTTTTATTTCGTCGGCCATTTTCAAAATGGTCGCCGTTTCCCGCCAAAAATCAAAGTTACTCCGATTTTAATGAAAATTGGTATATAAGTTAATTGTGGTATGGAGAGTTTATTTTTGACATCAAAATTATTTTATTGTTGGCCATTTTCAAAATGGCCGCCATTTCCCGCCAAAATTAAACTTACTCCCATCTTGATGAAAATTGGTATATTAGGTATTCTCAAATGCCCAAACACATATTGACAAAGAGGGGTACGTGAGGGGACATGTATGTGACTCGCTTGCGATCACAATTAGAACTAGTTATGTCTCCCAAACAAAGGTTTGGGAGACATATTGTTTTTGTCCGGTTTCTTACTATTATTCTTCTTCTTTTTTATTCTTTCCGTTGAATCTTGTCCGCACGTTTTCTCAGAGATGCTTTGCCCAATCAATATGATACTTTGGGAATATGTTAAGGGTGACCTGAAGTTTTGCAAACGATTTTTAAAATTTTCAAAATGGCTGCCGTTTCCATGGAAACAGGATTAGGTCATTATATAGGACATTGCAATACCTCGGTAACCTAGGTGCGCAGGGTTCTAAAATTTTGTAGGGTGATAGAGCAAAACATTTTCTTTAATAATATGAAAAAAAATTTTGAAGCGATATTTACGGTTTTCGAGATATAAATGAAAATGTGATTTAAAGGGAGACAATCGGTCAAAATTTAAATAAAAAATTCAAAGTTGTCTGATTATGATGAAAATTGGTATACTGATAGATTATGATGTTGCGAGTAATATTCTATAACTAAAATTAAAATTTGACGATGGCGGCCATTTTTGAATCCAAGATGGCCGCCAAAATTTCAAAGTGGTCTGATTATGATGAAAATTGGTATACTGATAGACTATGATGTTGCGAGTAATATTCTATAACTTAAATTAAAATTTGACGACGGCAGCCATTTTGAATCCAAGATGGCCGCCAAAATTTCAAAGTTGTCTGATTATGATGAAAATTGGTATACTGATAGATGATGATGTTGCGAGAAATATTCTATAACTAAAATTAAAATTTGACGATGGCGGCCATTTTGAATCCAAAATGGCCGCCAAATTTCAAAATGGTCTGATAATGATGAAAATTGGTATACTGATAGATTATGATGTTGCGAGTAATATTCTATAACTAAGACAAAGGCAGCCATTCTGAATCCAAGATGGCCGCCAAAAGTTCAAAGTGCTCCGATTTACATGAAATTTGATTTTTAAGGGTTTTTTGACATGCTGAAGAGAATAGTGGCAATGGGAGTTTGTTTGGGAGACATTCGTGTTTGCATCCAAACACAATCATACCTAGTTATTATTATTATTATTATTATTTTTCTCGGTATTCTGGACCGTGAACTTGTCCACCTCATTTTTTCGACATCCTTTAAGGTAGGAGGCTGAAACTTCATATATCAAGAGTATGGAATGGGAGATTGTGCTTTTTGTATTTTTCGTCGAAATCGAACGACCCCTTATAGGTAAAAAAAGGGCCTCAAAATGGCTCCTCGAAACCGAAGTTGAATTTTACCTGGCATTTCTGATCCGGCAGGGGTAACACAAATTCCTTTATGGGGTAAGTGAAGACTTTCGATACCTTTCATTTAAAAAAAAAATTTTGAAAATCGGACATACGGTTCTCAAAAATTTGCAAAAAATCGAAATTTAATTTTTTTGTCAAATTGAGTTATCTTTCTTGGAACAATATATTTTGTAATAGTAATGTAAAAATTCTTAACTTTGTTATTTCTTAATGAAAATTGGTTTACAAGGTAATAGTGGTATGCCGAGTTCATTTTGGTATCGAAAAAAAATTTTTGGCGGCCATTTTTAAAATGGCGGCTAAAATGGCCGCCATTTTCCCGCCAAAAATTAAACTTGCTCCGATTTTGATGAAAATTTGTATACAAGGTAATAGTGGTATGGCGAGTTGATTTTTAACATCAAATTTTTTTTATCGTTGGCCATTTTCAAAATGGCCGCCGTTTCCCGCCAAAAATTAAACTTACTCCGATTTTGATGAAAATTTGTATAAAAGGTTATAGTGGTATGGCGAGTTGATTTTTGACATCAAAATTTTTTTATAGTCGGCCATTTTCAAAATGGCCGCCGTTTCCCGCCAAAATTAAAAATACTCTGATTTTGATGAAAATTGGTATATAAAGTAATAGTGGTATGGCGAGTTGATTTTTGACATTGAAATTTTTATTTCGTCGTGAAAATGGCCGCCGTTTCCCGCCAAAATCAAAGTTACTCTGATTTTGATGAAAATTGGTATATAAGGTAAAAGTGGTATGGCGAACTTATTTTTGACATCAAATTTTTTTTAGCGTCTCTTAGCATTTGAGATAACTTATTATATCCAATTTTCATCAAAATAGGAGTAAGTTTAATTTTGGCCATTTCCCGCCAAAATTAAACTTACTCCTATTTTGATGAAAATTGGATATAATAAGTTATCTCAAATGCTAAGAGACATTGACAAAGAGGGGTACGTGAGGGGACATTTTTGTGACTCGCTTGCGATCACAATTAGAACTAGTTATTATTATTTTTCTCGGTATTCTGGACCGTGAACTTGTCCACCTCATTTTTTCTACATCTTTTAAGGTAGGAAGCTGAATCTTCATATATCAAGAGTATGGAATGGGAGATTGTGCTTTTTGTATTTTTCGGCGAAATCGAACGACCCCTTATAGGTCAAAAAAGGGCCTCAAAATGGCTCCTCGAAACCGAAGTTGAATTTTTACCTGGCATTTCTGATCCGACAGGGGTAGGACAAATTCCTTGATGGGATAAGTGTAGACTTTCAATACCTCTCATTTAAAAAAAAATTTTGAAAATCGGACTTACCGTTTTCAAAATTTTGCAAAAAATCGAAATTTAATTTTTTTGTCATATTGAGTTATCTTTCTTTGTTCTTTGTATTTTGTAATAGTAATGTAAAAATTCTCACCTTTGTTATTTCTTAATGAAAATTGGTTTACAAGGTAATAGTGGTATGCCGAGTTCATTTTTGGAATCGAAAAAAATTTTTGGCGGCCATTTTCAAAATGGCGGCTAAAATGGCCGCCATTTTCCCGCCAAAATTAAAGTTACTCCGATTTTGATGAAAATTGGTATATAAGGTAATAGTGGTATGGCGAGTTGATTTTTGACATTAAAAAATTTTCATCGTCGGTCATTTTCAAAATGGCCGCCCTTTCCCGCCAAAAATTAAACTTACTCCGATTTTGATGAAAATTGGTATATAAGGCAATAGTGGTATGGCGAGTTGATTTTTGACATCAAAATTTTTTTATCGTCGGCCATTTTCGAAATGGACGCCGGTTCCCGCCAAAAATTCAAATTACTCCGATTTTGATGAAAATTGGTATATAAGGTAATAGTGGTATGGCGAGTTGATTTTTGACATCAAATTTTTTTTTTATCGTCGGCCATTTTCAAAATGGCCGCCGATTCCCGCCAAAATTAAAGTTACTCTGATTTTGATGAAAATTGGTATATAAGGTAATAGTGGTATGGCGAGTTGATTTTTGACATTAAAATTTTTATTTCGTCGGCCAATTACAAAATGGCCGCCGTTTCCCGCCAAAATCAAAGTTACTCTGATTTTGATGAAAATTTGTATTTAAGGTAAAAGTGGTATGGCGAACTTATTTTTGACATTAATTTTTTTTAGCGTCAGCCATATTCAAAATTGCCGCCATTTCCCGCCAAAATTAAACTTACTCCTATTTTGATGAAAATTGGATATAATAAGTTATCTCAAATGCTAAGAGACATTGACAAAGAGGGGTACGTGAGGGGACATTTTTGTGACTCGCTTGCGATCACAATTAGAACTAGTTATTATTATTTTTATGGCTCCCAAACGAAGTTTGTGGAGACATATTGTTTTTGCTCGGTTTCTTATTATGTCGACCGAAACGCAGTTATTCGGTAGACATATTGTTATTGTCGCGTTTATTTTTTTTCATTATTATTATGTCGACCGAAACGCAGTTATTCGGTAGACATATTGTTATTGTCGCGTTTATTTTTTTTCATTATTATTATTATTCTTATTATTCTTATTATTCTTATTATTATGTCGACCGAAACGCAGTTATTCGGTAGACATATTGTTATTGTCGCGTTTATTTTTTTTCATTATTATTATTATTATGTCGACCGAAACGCAGTTATTCGGTAGACATATTGTTATTGTCGCGTTTATTTTTTCATATTGTTATTGTCGCGTTTATTTTTTTTCATTATTATTATTATTATGTCGACCGAAACGCAGTTATTCGGTAGACATATTGTTATTGTCGCGTTTATTTTTTTTCATTATTATTATGTCGACCGAAACGCAGTTATTCGGTAGACATATTGTTATTGTCGCGTTTATTTTTATTCATTATTATTCTTATTATTGTTCCGACTTATATTTGTCCGACCAATAACACTTGAACCGTTTTATATTACGGATCGAAACTTGGTATGTTGATACGTCATCATGAGATCTGTTGCGGTGAAACTTTTCGGAACCAAGATGGCTGCCATATCAAAGATGGCCGCCATTTTACGTAAAAAAAGTCGCGTTTTCTTATTTAAACAAAAATTTATTTTACGCCATATTATAGGATGACGAGTTGAGGCGTGACGAAAAAAATGTCGAGAAATTCAAAATGGCCGCCATTTCCCGTAAAAATTGAACATTCTCCGATTTTAACGAAACTTTATATTTAAGGTATATGAAGGATGGCGAGTTCATACGCGGAATAAGAAATGTCGAAAAATTCAAAATGGCCGCCACTTCCTGTAAAAATGAAAAATTTTCCGATTTCCACGAAAATTTATATTAAGGTGTTTCAAAGGATGGCGAGTTCAAAAAGTTCAAAAAATTCAAAATGGCCGCCACTCCCAAATTTTTTTTTTCAAAATTTTAACGAAATTTTATTTTTAAGAATTTTGAAGGATGACCGATTCAAAAATTTAAAAAAATTCAAAATGGCGGCCATTTTCCCGTAAAAAATGAACATTCTCCGATTTTAACGAAACTTTATAATTAAGGTATATGAAGGATGGCGAGTTCATACGCGAGGTCAGAAATGTCGAAAAATTCAAAATGGCCGCCATTTTCCGTAAAAAGTTAACATTCTCCGATTTTAACAAAACTTTATATTTAGGAGTTTCAATTGATGGCGAGTTCAAAAATTCAAAAAAAAATCAAAATGGCCGCCACTTCCGTAATTATTGAAAATTCTCAGATTTTAACGAAACTTGATATTTTAGGGTGTTTGAAGGATGGCGGGTGGGAATATGGAGTCAAATATTAAAAAATCATTTAAATGGCTGCCAACAGTGTCAAATATGTCGTAAAAGATAAGGCAACGGTCGACATCTGCTATTGCTGGCAATGGCAATTCTAGTTATTCTTATTATTGTTCCGACTTATATTTGTCCGACCAATAACTAATGAACCATTTCATATTACGGATCAAAACTTGGTATGTTGATACGTCATCATGAGATCTGTTGCGGTGAAACTTTTCGGAACCAAGATGGCTGCCATATCAAAGATGGCCGCCATTTTACGTAAAAAAAGTCGCGTTTTCTGATTTGAACAAAAATTTATTTTACGCCATATTATAGCATGGCGTGTTGAGGCGTGACAAAAAAAAATGTTGAAAAATTCAAAATGGCCGCCATTTCCCGTAAAAATTGAACATTCTCCGATTTTAACGAAACTTTATATTTAAGGTATATGAAGGATGGCGAGTTCATACGCGGAGTAAGAAATGTCGAAAAATTCAAAATGGCCGCCATTTCCCGTAAAAAGTGAACATTCTCCGATTTTAACGAAACTTTATATTTAAGGTATATGAAGGATGGCGAGTTCATACGCGGAGTAAGAAATGTCGAAAAATTCAAAATGGCCGCCATTTCCCGTAAAAAGTGAACATTCTCCGATTTTAACAAAACTTTGTTTTTAGGACTTTCAATTGATGGCGAGTTCAAAAAGTTCAAAAAATACAAAATGGCCGCCACTTCCAAAATTTTTTTTTTCCAAATTTTACTGAAAATTTTATTTCTAAGAGTTTCGAAGGATGACAGGTTAAAAAATTTCAAAAAATTCAAAATGGCCACCATTTCCCGTAAAAATTGAACATTCTCCGATTTGAACGAAACTTTATATTTAAGGTATATGAAGGATGGCTAGTTGATAAGCGGAGTAAGAAATGTTGAAAAATTCAAAATGGCCACCATTTCCCGTAAAAAGTGAACATTCTCCAATTTTTTACGATAATGGTGGCCATTTTGAATTTTTCGACATTTTTGAACCCGTCATCCTTCAAAACTCCTAAATATAAAATTTCGTTAAAATCTGGGGAAAAATTTTTTTTTACGATAATGGTGGCCATTTTGAATTTTTCGACATTTTTGAACCCGTCGTCCTTCAAAACTTCTAAATATAAAATTTCGTTAAAATCTGGAAAAAAAATTTTTTTACGATAATGGCGGCCATTTTGAATTTTTCGACATTTTTGAACCCGTCGTCCTTCAAAACTGCTAAATATAAAATTTCGTTAAAATCTGGGGAAAAATTTTTTTTTACGATAATGGTGGCCATTTTGAATTTTTCGACATTTTTGAACCCGTCGTCCTTCAAAACTTCTAAATATAAAATTTCGTTAAAATCTGGAAAAAAAAATTTTTTACGATAATGGCGGCCATTTTGAATTTTTCGACATTTTTGAACCCGTCATCCTTCAAAACTGCTAAATATAAAATTTCGTTGAAATCTGGGGAAATTTTTTTTTTTACGATAATGGCGGCCATTTTGAATTTTTCGACATTTTTGAACCCGTCATCCTTCAAAACTCCTAAATATAAAATTTCGTTAAAATCTGGGGAAAAATTTTTTTTTACGATAATGGCGGCCATTTTGAATTTTTCGACATTTTTGAACCCGTCATCCTTCAAAACTCCTAAATATAAAATTTCATTAAAATCGAAGAATTTTTAATTTTGGGGGGAAATGGCAGCCATTTTTTAATTATCCAAAAATTAATTTCTAACTCTCCATTCCAAAATTCCTGTTTATATAAATTTTTATTTAAATTTAAAAAAAAAAGATTCTTTTTAAATATATCAAGAAAAAAAATTCAATATTTTAACTTTAAAATTATTTCCCTTTGAAACTTTATGCAAATTATTTTTACCACATTCACCAAAACATTAAATTGGTAGTGCATATATACAACCAAGGAACCACTACTGTTGTAGTGACGATGCGAAGCACAGGCGGCTGCTTCGCCATCCGACCTTTTAGCAGGGAAAAAAGGTAGTACGGGTATACGACGGTATCGGGTATCGCTGTACCAATAACTGCGACGAGCAAGGGTCTCGGCCAGTAAGTAGCACGATCGTTAAGAATTTCAGGGCGAGGAAGCTCTGCAGGGAAAACCACACGGTATCGGGTCTCGCCTTGTAATGCAGGGCTGACCATTAACTGCGACGAGCAAGGGTCTCGGCCAGTTAGTAGCACGGTCGTTTAGAATTTCAGGGCGAGGAAGCTCTGCGGGAAAACCACGGTAACGGGTCTCGCCTGTGTAATGCAGGGCTGACCATAAACTGCGACGAGCGAGGGTCTCGGGTAGTAGCACGAAGGTTAACTGCGACGAGCAAGGGTCTCGGCCAGTAAGTAGCACGATCGTTCAGAATTTCAGGGCGAGGAAGCTCTGCAGGGAAAACCACACGGTAACGGGTCTCGCCTGTGAAATGCAGGGCTGACCATTAACTGCGACGAGCAAGGGTCTCGGCCAGTAAGTAGCACGATCGTTCAGAATTTCAGGGCGAGGAAGCTCTGCGGGAAAACCACGGTAACGGGTCTCGCCTGTGTAATGCAGGGCTGACCATTAACTGCTGCGACGAGCGAGGGTCTCGGCCAGTAAGTAGCACGATCGTTCAGAATTTCAGGGCGAGGAAGCTCTGCGGGAAAACCACGGTAACGGGTCTCGCCTGTGTAATGCAGGGCTGACCATTAACTGCGACGAGCGAGGGTCTCGGCCAGTAAGTAGCACGATCGTTCAGAATTTCAGGGCGAGGAAGCTCTGCGGGAAAACCACGGTAACGGGTCTCGCCTGTGTAATGCAGGGCTGACCATTAACTGCGACGAGCAAGGGTCTCGGCCAGTAACAAGTAATTTTAAGAAATTTAAAATTATTTCACATCCCCCGGAGAGCAATCTAGATGTTCTATATGTGGGAGCGCAGTAACCTAGCATTCGGTCCAGCTGCAAGCGTAGCGAGCAGTCTGGTCAGCTGCTATGCTTACTGTAACTTAGCGTTGGTAGAACGCTTCAGCCCTTGTTAGAGGTTGCCCACACAGAACGATATATAACGAGGAATTTAAATTACAAGGCTGAAAATTCTAACAGTGGTTTATCGAAGTCTGAGATTGCATGACAAACCTGGCCCAGTTTAATGTATGCTAAGCTGAAGTACGTCAGCACTGCGAAGGTCCATTGGTTGCCCGAGCGAGGCGTATCGAGGAGGCCAAAGCTATATTCAACAGGGCTCTGTCAAACGTGATGAAGGCTTAGATTACCTATGCTTGGATGTTTTTGGTCATGGTGGCACGACCAGCAACGGTCTCGTCAAAAAAAGTCCCTGGTATGCAATATAGTTGTTCCATATGTGGGAGTGCAGTAACCTAGCATTCGGTCCAGCTGCAAGCGTAGCGAGCAGTCTGGTCAGCTGCTATGCTTACTGTAACTAAGCGTTGGTAGAACGCTTCAGCCCTTGTTAGAGGTTGCCCACACAGAACGATATATAACGAGGAATTAACATTAATAGGATTAAAATTCCAACAGTAGTTTATCGAAGTCTGAGATTGCATGACAAACCTGGCCCAGTTTAATGTATGCTAAGCTGAAGTACGTCAGCACTGCGAAGGTCCATTGGTTGCCCGAGCGAGGCGTATCGAGGAGGCCAAAGCTATATTCAACAGGGCTCTGTCAAACGTGATGAAGGCTAAGATTACTCGTGCTTGGAAGTTTTAACTTGTGATTGAATGACCAGCAACGGTCTTGTCGAAAACAGTCCCGTTTAACGGGAAAATTGCCATTGGTGTACAGACAACATAGTTACTGCCAGGGCAGCCAGTCCTCGCAGTGACAACACAAATAACGAGGGATAAACATACCTACACGAGTTTATCGAAGTTTGAGATTGCATGACAAACCAGGCCCAGTGTAATGTATGCTAGGCTGAAGTACGTCCCCACGGCGTATCGAGGAGGCCAAAGCTATATTTAACAGGGCTCTGTCAAACGTGATGAAGGCTAAGATTACTCGTGCTTGGATGTTTTTACTTGTGATTGAATGACCAGCAACGGTCTTGTCGAAAACAGTCCCGTTTAACGGGAAAATTGCCATTGGTGTACAGACAACATAGTTACTGCCAGGGCAGCCAGTCCTCGCTGTGACAACACAAATAACGAGGGATAAACATACCTACACGAGTTTATCGAAGTTTGAGATTGCATGACAAACCAGGCCCAGTGTAATGTATGCTAGGCTGAAGTACGTCCCCACGGCGTATCGAGGAGGCCAAAGCTATATTTAACAGGGCTCTGTCAAACGTGATGAAGGCTAAGATTACTCGTGCTTGGATGTTTCTACTTGTGATTGAATGACCAGCAACGGTCTTGTCGAAAACAGTCCCGTTTAACGGGAAAATTGCCATTGGTGTACAGACAACATAGTTACTGCCAGGGCAGCCAGTCCTCGCAGTGACAACACAAATAACGAGGGATAAACATACCTACACGAGTTTATCGAAGTTTGAGATTGCATGACAAACCAGGCCCAGTGTAATGTATGCTAGGCTGAAGTACGTCCCCACGGCGTATCGAGGAGGCCAAAGCTATATTTAACAGGGCTCTGTCAAACGTGATGAAGGCTAAGATTACTCGTGCTTGGATGTTTCTACTTGTGATTGAATGGCCAGCAACGGTCTTGTCGAAAACAGTCCTGTTAAATAACATCATATTATTCATTAATATTTTATTTTTGTACAGGTATGGATTTCTTACTGGACCTGCATGAAGTAATTAATGAGTTAAGAGCATGGACTTGTAACCTAGGTAAGTGGTATTGACACTTACTGAACAGGTCGGGGGCATTATTCTTCACGATATTATCGGTTTCAAACTTCTCCTGGTCAAGATGTTGATGTATTTATTGTTGGCTCGCACTTCTCTTATTATGGTTCAGAAATATTACGCAAGATCCTTCTCTGTTTTGACTATCGAATTTCGGAGAATTGCCTGCAAGTTGCTCTTTACATCTCTAGCATCTAGTTCTATCAAAAGGTCTTTTTCTGTTTTAATAATGCTGTGCTGAAGTATGGCATGTAGGTTGGTTTTTACATCTTTAGCCATAGCGTCTAGTTTTGCCATAGCATCGAGTTCCGTCAATAGTTCTTTCTCTGTTTTGATGATAGAGTGTTACAGAATAGCCAGTAAAAATAATATCATAATAAAAATATATACTAAATAATAGTGATGTAAGTATATAAAAAAAAAATCGTTACTAATCTCTCTTGCTTATGTATGTCATTTGACCATGGCGCTTATTCGTAGACCCCGTCTGTTCATTTTCTTTTTTTTTCAGGATTTCCTTCATGTACAGAAAAATGATTAACAAAGAAGGTAATTTGTTGTTATTGTTATATTGTTAATTGTTATATTGTTATTGTTATCATTGCTTTTTGGGCCGTCAATGCTAGGTACGTCCTCGTCGTACGGCCTGGGTAAAGTGACATGCAACTGACACTTTAGCTGAAGCCTAGCAAAAATTATTTTATATTTATGATTGGAGAGGGGGTGAGAATGACTTTGTCGTTTTTCATGAGCAAGGGTCTGGGCCAGTAACACGGTCGTTAAGGATTGCTTAGCGAGGAAGCTTTGCAGGAAAAAGGCTGTGTAACGCTGGACAGCCAATTAACTGGGACGAGCGAAGGTCTCCACCAGTAAACGACAGTTTTATAACTGCAGGGCGAGGAAACTGCAGGGAATACCACGTAACTGGATCTCACCTGTGTTACGCAGGGCAGACAAAATCTGCAACGAGCAACGGTCTTGGCCAGTAGCACAAAGGAAAAACTGGAGGGTCACAGCCAGTAAGACGATCGTATAAAATTGACAGGGCAAGGAAGCTCTGCAGGTAAAACTACGAAAACGGGTATCGCCTGTATAATGTAGGGCAGACCAATAACTGCGCCAAGCGATGATCTCGGCCAGTCAAACACGATCGTTTAAAATTGCAGGGCGAGGAAGCAACGGTACCGTGTTTCGCCTGTATAATGTAGGGCAGACCAAATACTGCAACGATCGACGTCTCGGCCGTTTGCACGGCTGTTTTTCTTTGCAGGACCTATCGGGGAAATAAATTTCTCCGCGGAAGTCACGGCCATGGGCGAAATAAATTTCTCCGCGGAAGCCCCGGCCATGGGGGAAATAAATTTTTCCGCGGAAGTCCCGGCCATGGGGGAAACTAATTTCTCCGCGGAAGTCCCGGCCATGGGGGAAACTAATTTCTCCGTGGAAGTCACGGCCTTGGGCGAAATAAATTTCTCCGCGGAAGTCCCGGCCATGAAAGAAATAAATTTCTCCGTGGAAGTCCCGGCCATTGAGGAAATAAATTTCTCCGCGGAAGTCCCGGCCATAGGGGAAATGAATTTCTCTGCGAAAGTCCCGGCCATAAGGAAATAAATTTCTCCGCGGAAGGCTCAGTCGCAGGTCAAATGGGCGCCAGGTGATGGCACCTATGGGGAAATAAATTTCTCCGCGGAAGTCCCGGCCATGGGCGTTGTCCGGGAAATGATATTATCCACAGAAGCCCGGTCACGGGTCTAATGGGCGCCCGGCGATGGCACCTATCGGGGAAATAAATTTCTCCGCGGAAGTCCCGGCCATGGGCGTTGTCGGGGAAATGATATTATCCACAGAAGCCCGGTCGCGGGTCTAATGGGCGCCCGGCAATGGGACCTATCGGGGAAATAAATTTCTCCGCGGAAGTCCCGGCCATGGGCGTTGTCCGGGAAATGATATTATCCACAGAAGCCCGGTCACGGGTCTAATGGGCGCCCGGCAATGGGACCTATCGGGGAAATAAATTTCTCCGCGGAAGTCCCGGCCACAGGCGTTGTTGGGAGGAAATGATATTCTCCGCGGAAGCCCCGGTCATCGGGAAATAAATTTCTCTGCGGAAGTCCTTGCCATTGGGGAAATAAATTTCTCCGTGGAAGTCCCGGCTACAGGCGTTGTCGGGAGGAAATGATATTCTCCGCGGAAGCCCCGGTCGCGGGTCTAATGGGCGCCCGGCGACGGCACCTATCGGGGAAATAAATTTCTCCGCGGAGGTCCCGGCCACTGGCGTTGTCGGGGGAAAATGATATTCTCCGCGGAGGCCCCGGTCATCGGGAAATAAATTTCTCTGCGGAAGACTCTGCCATGGGGGAAATACATTTCTCCGCAGAAGTCCTGGCCACAGGCGTTGTCGGAGGGAAATGATATTCTCCACAGAAGCCCCGGTCGCGGGGCTAATGGGCGCCCGGCGATGGCACCTATCGGGGAAATAAATTTCTCCGCGGAAGTCCCGGCCACTGGCGTTGTCGGGGGAAAATGATAATCTCCGCGGAGGCCCCGGTCATCGGGAAATAAATTTCTCTGCGGAAGACTCTGCCATGGGGGAAATACATTTCTCCGCAGAAGTCCTGGCCACAGGCGTTGTCGGAGGGAAATGATATTCTCCGCAGAAGCCCCGGTCGCGGGGCTAATGGGCGCCCGGCGATGGCACCTATCGGGGAAATAAATTTCTCCGCGGAAGTCCTGGCCACGGGCGTTGTCGGGAAAATTACTTTTCTCCGAGGAAGCCCGAGCGACGGCTCGTGGGCAAATCTTTTTTCCGCGTAGGCTATTGTCACTTGTCTTATGAACAAGCGAGTGTAGTAAGCCATGACGGTAAAAGACGAGAAGCCGTTTCTCGTTTAAGTTTTTATTTTTATTTTAAAATAATTTTTCATCCTCCGGAGGGCAATTAAATTGTTCTATATGTGGGAGTGCAGTATCCTAGCAGTCTGGTCAACTGTAATGCGTACTGTAACTAAGCGATGGTAGAATGCTTCAGCCTCGTCGAGGTTGCCCACACGGAAAGATATTTAACTTTTCGTCAATTAGGTGATTCGGTAAAAGGTCTCTTAGATCTAAGTTATAATGACGATGAAGAGTTCTCGTCAATTAGGTGAGTTGATTAACGGTCTCTCGGACATAGTTTAGAAAGACGATACAGGGTTCTCGTCGATTAGGTGATGCGAAAAAAAAGGTCTCCCTAAGTTCTAAGTTATAATGACGATAAAGGCTTCCCGTCGATTAGACGAGTCGTTGAACGGTCTCCTGGGCCTAGATAACAAGGACAACAAAGAGTGATCCTTCATTTAGTCATTTGGTCAATGGCTTACTACCTCTAATGCAGAACACATCTACTAAGTAGATTAACAAGACGTGAAAAGCGGCACGACAAAATAAGGTACGCTAGAGACATGGCGCTCAGACCCAACCTCCACGTATCATATCAAAGTCTAATTTATTAAGCTTCGATGTGTGGTGAGCGCCGGGCAACATGAATAAATATGCCTGGAATATTTATATTTACTCATGGCTAAGGGTCAAAACAGCATAACAGTTTCTTCTATCATTAAATTAATGCTTTACTGTTTTTACGCCGCGTCTTATACGATTACAAGTGTCATGTTATTAGACGTTGATTGGGTTGCTACCTCTATTCTTATACAAAACTTCAGACAAAATTTCTGAAACTATATTGGTTATTGAAAGTCAGTCGTCATAGTTTTCTAATAAATTTATATGAAAAATAGCGGAAGCTGTTATGCTGTTTATACGAACTTACAATAACTATTTAGTTGCATTGTCTCGGCTTATATCAAAATTCAATTATTTACATCAACATGGCTGGTTTCAAAGGAAATTAATGCAAATATTATTAAAGCATGGAACATATTTCCTTGACAGAGAGTATCTTCATCAATGCCATATGAAAATGCAATGAAATGAAAACAGCATTTTTCAAAGTGCTCAATATGTCTAGCTATAATTGTAACATTATTGCAAATGCTCAAAATGCTCACAAAATATACAGTTTTATCAGATAGATAAAAAGAGATTGTGAATTAATACATTTGTTTTTCTTCTGCCTTTTTATACAACCAAAAAGCTTTTTAACATGGAGAATATATTACTTGAAATAGCTAACTACATTATTTCATCGGACGAACTAATACATTTCCTTCTTTGCAGATTGGTGAAATGGAGAAAATTGAATCAATTGGAGAGGATCTTATAAACAAAGGCTACCAGCTTCAAGGATGTCTGGGAAACATCAACTTGGTGAAACAGACAAAGAGCGACGTCGACTACCTCAAGAAAACTCTTCAAGATATTAGAGGCTATGGTGTAAACCTGAAACAATTATCTGCTGAATTAAAGCCAAAATGGAAACAATTCACAGAAAATGAGGAAAAACTGAAAAGAACACGCCTTGAACTGTCAAATCTTAAGACAGAAAATTTCAAATTAACCCTGAAAATGAAGGACCTAGAATCTGACAGAGATCTTTATTCCTTTGATGACGAATCTCTTCTATCTGAGCCGTCATCACAAGCAAACCCAACCTCCCTTGAATCTGTTGCAACGTTTCAGGAGCCTGAGCCTTCTCATGGAGAAACTACCGCGTCGTTGGACAAATCACAGTCTTCTACACACGAAGATATTACCAAACGTCCAAATGATGATGATAATAATGAAGAAGATATGCCTCTGATCAAAAGAGCAAAAAAAACCACGAAGTAAATCACTTCGAATGACAAATATTTCTTTTAACTTTGATACTTTTACATATTTGATGTACATATTCTCTCTATGTTTATAATATATTTGTTGTATATGTCACAATAAAAGCAGAGCTCTTTTGTTGTATGTTTGGGTGTATGTATTAGACACTGGAGACATGATTATTATGAGTGAAAGTTAACAAAAGGCAGACAACTTTAACTTCAGGGATGCTTTGAAAATACAGATACGGAAAAACAGATAAAAATGTTGACGTTTACTACCTAAAAAACTCTTCACATGTATGAAAGACTATGCATTGAATCTAAAACAAATATCTGCTGAATTAAAACCAAAATGTAAACAATATTCACAGAAAATACTGAAAAAGAGCACTTACTTAAATTTTTAAAGCTTAAGGCAAATAATTACAAATTAACGCAGAAATTGAAGGACCCTAAAGGCTACCAACTACAAGGGTGTCTTAGAAATATTAACTTGGTGCAACAGCCAAAACGGGACGATCACTACCCAAAGACATGGGTATGAGAGTATGGATTGGATCTAAAACAATTATCTGCTGAATTAAATCCATAAGATTGAAACAATTCCAAGAAAACGAGGACAAACCTAAAAGAGCACGTATTGAACTGTCAAAGCTTTAGACAAATCATTACGAATTAATGCAGAAAGCGAATGAGTAGAATCTGAAAGAGACCCCAATTTCTTTCTATCTGGGCCATCATCTCAAGCACTACCATGTCCTAACATGATCCTATTGTATCCTCTCAGGAGCTAGGGCTTGCTGATTGAGCGACTGATATGTCGTTAGAAGGATCACAATCTTCTACCCAGGAAGAAACTGGGAAACTTCCAAATAAAGATGATAAAATGATGGCATGCTTCTGATCAAAAGAGGAGAAAAAAATACTGAAAATACTAAAAGTTAAGAATCATAATTTGTAACTCGAATGCTACCTGTTAAACATTTGTATGCTTTGTTGTATTTTCGGATTCTGGCATTTGTTTTTTTTATGATTTGTATGTTCAACCGATCAGCATATTACAATAAAACCCTTACATTACAGGGAGAAAAATGGAACAATTGGAGAAGAATTTGGATGAGGGCTGCCAACTCCAAAGATGTCGTGGATTTGACTTCGATATTTAAGTCTTATAAAGAATTAGCCAACGTCAACTCTAAAGAAAAAGACAGTAGATATGACGTCCATCTCTTCACATATTTCAGTGAGTAATTTGTGGTATTACATTAACTTTTTCATAATATTCTGTTACTATTGATCTCTTTTGATTTTCCTTGACTGTCACGTCTAAAGATTTATTGTTGAACTATAGAATTACTATAATAAATGTGACAGAATAGATGACTTGTTGCGAATTCAAAAACATTTTAATCAAGATGTTTCTGTTTTCTTTTCAGGAGCACCAATACAGTCATATCACTTTAGCAAACTCAGTTGGAAACATGAACACTGAAATATCTGACGAAGTTGTTGATGCATCGTTAGCTATGATGAGAGCCTATTCCAACCAGGATGAATCTCCATATATACAATATTTTACACCAGCTCAAATTCACCTGAAGACTTATAACTTTAATCAGAATGGTGATTATCCTAAAGATTTGATTCCAATGGATAAGAGTTCTATCACTATACACCCTTTATCTGAATCATCAAGCCACTGGGTTTCTTCATTTTATGATAAAAAATCAGAAACATTTCATATATATGATTCTCTGATGAGTGAAGCCCATTTGTACGAGACCGTAGCTCAGCTTAGGATTTTGTACGGTCCTGGTAAAGTGAAAACATTTGATTACAAAGGTGTAACACAACAAAGTGTAGAGCCCATATGTGGTGTTATGGCTATTGCATTTGCTTTAACTTGCTTAGAAGGTCGAAACCCTGAACAAATCGACTATGATATTTACGCGGCAAGAGAACATTTAAAGAACTGTTTCCTTGAAGGAATGATGAAAAGCTTTCCGACACAAATATGTTCCATATCATTTGGAATTTTTTCAGAAAAACAAAGGAAACAAAACGCAAAGAATCTGTTAACTTCACAAGGTTTGAGGAATGTTACACAACGGTTATTAGATCGTGATACACTTCCAAATGGGTGCCCAAAACTACAGCCAAAGAAGACAAACATTTCTACTAGTCTAACAAGCGAACTGCTACACAATTGTTCATCAGAGAACGAATGCGATCTACCACAAGATTTTCTGAAGGAAGAAAATAATAAAACTGGTAGAGACAGTGTACGAAAGAAAACATTTAAAAGGAAAGGAAAATCGAAACAAAATAGTCGTACCAATAGAGAAAAGGACAAAGAACGAAAAAGAAAAGCAAGACAAACAGCAGCAGCATCAAAAGGGAATTCTACCAATGATAAACCAGAAATATCTTTGAAGAAAACAAAGGTGGAGCTTAAAGCAAAACGAGCAATGTTTAGTAAACATAAATATGATACTGATGCTGAATGTCGATCAAAAAAGAAAAGGCTTAAGACATTAAGATATTCTACTAATGTTACATTCAGAACAAAACTTAAAGATCTTAGCAAACTGAAATATGTCCAAGATGCAGACTTTCAAGAAAAAGTCAAAACTCGCAGTAAAACAAAATATGCCAATGATGCAGACTTTCAAGAACAAGTGAAACAATTTAGCAAAACAAAATATACCAATGACGCAGACTTTCAAGATCATAAAAAAAGTTGTAGCAGAACGAAATATGCCAATGATAAAGAGTTTCAAGAAGAAGTCAAAAACTACAGTAAAATAAAATATGCCAAGGATGCTGACTTTCGAGAGAACGTGAAACGTTTCAGCAGTACAAAATATGCCAATGATACCGCATTTCAATCAAATCTGAAACTGTTCAATCAACAGAAATATTCGAATAACGTTGATTTCAGAACAAAAGTGAAACAGCTGAGAAAACTACGGTATACAAATAACACCGAGTTCAAGTCAAACGTGAAAAGATTAAGCCTATTGAGATACAGGCGCAATGTGCTGGTCAGAGAAACATATAGACGTAAACAACTTCATCAATATCATTCTAACTCAGAATTTAGACAAAGAAGAATTATGAATGTTCAACAGCAACGTAGTCTAATCAGAAGCAATACGGATATTGATAAAATATCAGCTTGGTTTAAGCAAAAAGTAAGAGATGGCCCAAAATACATCTGCTGTGTCTGTCATAAATTCATGTTTACATCACAGGTTGTAGCATGTGATACAAATAAATACTCAAAGAAAGGACGAAAAAGTCAAGCAATGGCTAAACGGTGCATCACGTACGAATTTGGATGTGACAATAAATGTCAAAAGGAATGCAACCTACCAAAGCACAAATTAAAGATTTGTCACACTTGTCATCGACATCTTCTCAAAGGTGAACTCCCTGTTGACGCTGCGGAGAATGGATTACATCTAAGAAAAATTCCAAAGCCATTAAAAGACTTAAACTCTTTGGAAAAACAGTTGGTTGCTCAACGGATTCCCTTCATGAAATTGGTGCAATTACCCAAAGGCAACCAGAGAGGGATCATAGGGCCTTGTGTGTCTGTGCCCACAGAAATACAAAAAACTGTCAGTACACTACCAAGGTGTCAGAATGAAAATCAACTACTAAGATGTAAGCTAAAACGCAAGTTGTCGTATAAAGGACACTCTCAATATGAATTCGTTAGCTCAAACAAGATAAACAAGGGTCTGCATTACCTGTTTCGAAATAATCCTCTGTATAAAAACATATCATTAAATCCTACATGGCAAGAAGATTTGGAAGACATTAGTGTTAACGAAAACAGAGACTTGTATAATGCCCAAGAAGAAAATAATCATCAAGCAGAACATAATGACTCCCAAACAGACCATGGGGATGCCCAAAATGAAGAAAATGAAGATAAAGAAGATGATGATGATCAAAATGTTAGAAGTCGAGGACTTCCATCAGATACATGTCTGCAACCAGTTGATATTGGTCAAGAGATCCTAGATCAGTATTTTGATGATATATTTTGTGTAGCACCGGGAGAAGGCAAAACACCTGTAAGCATGCTGCAAGAAAAGGGTAATGAATGTATGTCTTTTCCAGTGCAGTTTCCTGTTGGCATGTTTGGATCATACGATTCAAAAAGACAGAAACCTATCACTCACCTGAGATACTTCCACAACAGGTTAATGAATGCTGATACTCGTTTTTCAACAGATTCCTCCTATATATTTTTTGCCCAGTATCTGTCTGAATTAGAACAAGTAATCTCAAAAGTGTCTATAGCTATGAGAAAGAGTAGTGGAAAAGATCAAACTGGAAACACTATCACTGCTAACATGCTTACGGATAAAGGCGAACTAAAGAAACTTCTCACATCTGACCAGGGTTACAAGTTTTTGACACCTATAAGAGGCACGCCGCCATATTGGCAAGCAACACTTAAAGATTTGATGGCAATGATACGTCAAATAGGCATACCTACATGGTTCGCTACATTCTCTGCCGCTGATTTGAGGTGGACAGAAGTTTTGGAGTTACTAATGGAACAACAGGGAAATAATCAAAATCTAAATGAACTAGATTGGACTGCAAAATCAGAAGTTCTACGAAAAAATCCTGTTATGACAGCTACCATTTTTAACCATCGTTTCCACACTTTCTTAAAGGAAATAATAATCAAGAAGAGTATAATTGGAAAAGTAAAAGACCACTTCCATAGAATAGAGTTTCAGCAAAGAGGATCTCCTCATGCTCACTGCTTATTTTGGATCGAAGACGCTCCTCTTCTGGACGATGATAATGAACAAATGGTGTGTGAATTTATAGACAGATACGTTCATTGTAATTTACCTGATGAAACCAAAGATCCAGTGCTGTATGAAATAGTTAAGAGTGTCCAATCACACAGCAAGAACCACTCAAAATCTTGCAAAAAGAAAGGCACGGAATGTAGGTTTAATTTTCCACGTCCACCTTCCAAAGAAACATTTATCAGTCAATGCCAAATTGTTGCTGATCCTGATAACCAACAATCGCCAGAAGAATTAAAAACCAATGCCAAGAATCTATTGCTGAGGCTGTGGACTGTTCTTCATGAAAAAGATGATTTTAATACTGTCGAGGAAGTGTTTAATGCAGCAGGAATAACACAGCGACAATTTGAAATGGCATCCAATACTCTCTGCAAACGAACCAATGTGACTCTGAAGCGTCGACCATCTGACCTTTGGATCAATCAATACAACCCTGATCTGCTTAGATGTTGGAATGCAAATATGGATATCCAGTACGTTACGGACCCATATTCCTGTGTTATGTATATCATATCATACATTTCTAAGGCGGAAAGAGAAATGGGCGTTGTTCTTGAAAATGCCAGAAAAGAAGCCGCTGAGGGAAACTGCAATGCACAAGATGCTATGAAAAAGATTGGAGGCGCCTACTTTAGGCAGCGTGAAGTAAGTGCTCAAGAAGCAGCTTACAGAGTGTGTGGACTTCATTTAAAAGAATCCTCCAGAAAAGTTCAGTTCGTTCCAGTTGGAGAAAACCAAATTAAAATGAGTTTGCCATTGAATATGATAAAGAGAAAAGCATCAAACATGGACGAAGAAGGAATTTGGATGATATCCTTATACGACAGATACAAAGCTAGACCAATGCATGATGACTTTGAAAACCTATGTTACGCATCATTTTGTTCAGAATATAGGATTCTAAGTCAATCTCAAATTCCTAAAAAGGCTTCACAGACACATGTTTTTCAACTACAAAATAACCTTGGAGTTATAAGAAAAAGAACGCATACAGACTCGGCTGTAATAAGATATCCACGGTTTTCTGAACTTAAAAGCCCGGAATTGTTTTATCAATCCATTCTTCAATTGTTTCTTCCACATAGACAAGAAATTCAGTTAAAGCCGAATAGATACAAAACATTCCAGGAAATGTTTAACTGTGGAACTGTTATAATCAAGCCTTCAGCTGGCCTACAGAGTGTCAAATCTATTGTAACCACTAATAGAAAGAAGTTTGAAGTAAATGCCGATGCTTTGGACGAAGCACAAGAAATGTTAGATATGCAAGGCCCTCTTGAGGATGCTTGGGCGTTGATAGCACCAGAATCAGAATTAGAAAGATTAGAAACCAGAAGAGACAAAATCAATGATAGTGAAGACAATTTAGATCCAATCCCAGAGCTAGACAACCCTAGTAGAAGAAATAAAGGGAATGATATTGAAATACGACAAACGGTGTGTTCAACTCGAGAAATCATAGGTCTCTTGAGACAACTAAACATAGAACAAAAGTCTGTGTTTTATTGTGTACGACAATGGTGTTTGGATCAAGCAAATGGACTAAATCCTGAACCATTTAGATTATTTATCACTGGAGGTGCAGGCACTGGAAAAAGCCATTTAATCAAATGCTTATTTTATGAGGCTACTAAGATATTGTCTCCACATACCCCTAATCCAGACGATGTTGTGGTGATGCTGACTGCCCCTACAGCTACGGCAGCTTTTAATATAGGTGGAACAACTCTTCATCAGGCATTTGGTCTGACAAGGTCCTTACCTTTACCATACATGTACAAGCGAGATGATGAACTGAACAAACTTCGATCCAAATTTCAGCATCTCAGAATCTTGATTATTGATGAAATATCGATGGTTGGCCAAAGAGTTCTGTTGTACGTAAATGAAAGATTGAGACAGATAAAACAAAGTGGGAACGCACTATTTGGAAATATCTGCATCATTGCAGTTGGTGATTTTTACCAACTACCTCCAGTCAAACAAAAATGTCTGCATGATCTCAGATCAGATCATTACTTTTCTCTTTGGAGTGATAATTTTTCATTGATTGAGTTGTCAAAAATTATGCGACAGAAAAACGATGTTGTGTTCGCGCAGATGTTGAACAGACTACGAACCAAAAGGAAAAAAGAACAGCTGCTGCCTGTAGATCTGGACATCTTGCAATCGTGCAGTCTTCACACAGTGCCCAGAGAAACAATTCATATTTTTGGCACAAATAAAGAAGTTGGAAATCATAATGCAGAAATGATCATCGAAGTTTGTGAAGAAACCGAAATATTGAAAGCCCAGGATTATGACAAAGAGCCACAGACAGGAAGATTGATCCAAAGGAAAGAGCCATACACTACAACAAATGAATACCTACCATCACAAATTGTTATTGGTAAGAAGGCAAGAGTTATGCTGCTAAGAAATATAGACATTTTGAAAGGCCTTGTAAATGGTGCCATTGGAACGGTTGTCGATATCCTACCAAGAAAACAAGACTGCTCATTACCACAGGGAGCAATGATCTTGTTTGATAATGACAAGATTGGCAAAAGTGGAACTCAAACACATCATCGTGCCATTTTGATATCACCATTTGAAGAAACCCTCAACAACAATGCTGTCCGTTATCAATTTCCAATGCAGTTAGCATGGGCTTGTACAACCCATAAAGTTCAAGGAATGACGATGGAAAAAGCAGTGGTATCTATGAAACACATATTTGCTGCTGGAATGGCTTATGTTGGGTTAAGCCGTGTGACGTCAATGGCAGGACTTGTGATACAAGATTTCAACGAAAAGAAAATATACTGCAATGAGCAAGTTCTGGAAGCTATGTCAAAAATGCCAAAGTTTTTAAAACCACAAAATATTGAAGCGACATCAAGTCATACAATACTTTTACACAATGTTGAAGGATTAAAATCCCACTTTACCGATATACAAGTAAATACAGACATGTTAGATATTGATGTTATATGCATGACAGAGACTTGGTTAAAGAAAAACGATAGACTTCCTGTGATGGAAAATATGTCATCGATATCAAAATCTCGATTCGATAGTTACTCTGGCAACAACGAACTTTCAAGCCAACTAAAAAGCAAGAAACATGGCGGTGTTGCTATCTATGTAAAAGAAAACAAACATTATACAGAGCTTAACTTAGACAATATAGAGATGGAATGTGTTGGAATATATGTAATAGACATTAACACTAATATTGCTGTGGTGTACAGGCCTGAAGCATACACTGTTTCGGCATTTCTTGGCGAACTGAATAAACTCTTAGATATTATTGTAGAGCGTGGAATAAATACAATCCTTCTAGGTGATTTTAATCAAGATATTTTAAAATCAAACTCTTCCATTCAAACATTAATGGCACAGAAAGGATTTAAACAGCTTGTACAGGAATCTACTACTGATGGTAATACCCTAATTGACCATGTCTACTTGAAAGGTGATTTGCAGACGGTGCTGAATACTGTGCAAACATACTACAGTTACCATAATATTGTTAACTTACAAATAAATTACCAGATGTAAATAGAATGCATGATCTAGCCAAGCCAACATGTAAATTTGTAAAATGCAGATATCAAATTGACAGACAATTTCGTTTCTTTGTAAATTATTGTTATTCCAATTATATGCTTGTACACAATTGTTGATAATTTTGGAAACACTGTATAATGATATTGTAAATATTTTGATTACAACATGCAAATATGTAAAATGCTGATATCAAATTGACAAACATTTTCGTTTCTTTGTAAATTATTGTTATTTCAATTATATGCTTGTACACAATTGTTCATAATTTTGGAAACACACTGTATACTGATATTGTAAATATTTTGATTTTTTATTAAAAAATAAGTAATTTAAAAATGAAAAAGAAAATAGAAAAAAAAATATTTAAAAAAAAAAAAAATTGCTTGGAGAGGGGGTGGGAATGACTCTGACGTTTTTCTTATTAAGCAATTCAAGATGGAGGTTTACATTGTATAGTTGGTGTAAACTAAGAAAATGATTTTTAAAAACATTAACAAGTGCTTGGAGAGGGGGTGAGAATGACTCTGTCGTTTTTTTTATCTTATCTTAAACACTTCAAGATAGGAAAGGTAATCGTTGTATATAGGTGGTGTAAACTGTCGAGTTCACACCACCTAGTATGCAATATTTTGAGCTGCTTCATACGATGAAAAAAAAAAAGAGAAAAGTTTAAGCACTAAGCACTTTCTTAATTTTTTTCTTGGTTTACTCCACCTATAAAATGAATACCTTCTCTACCTAAGTTGCTCAATAAGATAAAAGTCATTTCCATCCCCTATCAAAGCACTTTTTTATTTTTTGTGAATTATTTTCTTCAAATATTTTTTTGTTATTTTTCTTTAATCTGTGTGATATCTATTGAAGACTGTGCCTATAAGTTAAAAATGACCGCTACTTTCTGTAAAAATATCCGATTTTAATGAAACTTTATAATAAAGGGTTTTGGTTTTGAACAATGGCGAGTTGAGAAAAATGTTGAAAAAATGGCCACCACTTTCTTCAATTTTTACAAAACTTGATATTTAGGACTTATGAGTATTAGGGGGTGGGAATATGGAGTCAAACAAAAAAACAAATACGAAATGGCTGCCAACAGTGTCAAATATGTCGTTAAAGATAAGGCAACGGTCGACATCTGCTATTGCTGGCAATGGCAATTCTAGTTATGTCGACCGAAACGCAGTTATTCGGTAGACATATTGTTATTGTCGCGTTTATTTTTTTTCATTATTATTATTATTATTCTTATTATTGTTCCGACATATATTGGTCCGACCAATAACTTATGAACCATTTCATATTACGGATCGAAACTTGGTATGTTGATACGTCATCATGAGATCTGTTGCGGTGAAACTTTTCGGAACCAAGATGGCTTCCATATCAAAGATGGCCGCCATTTTACGTAAAAAAAGTCGTGTTTTCTGATTTAAACAAAAATTTATTTTACGCCATATTATAGGATGGCGAGTTTAGGCGTGACGAAAAAAATGTCGAAAAATTCAAAATGGCCGCCATTTTCCGTAAAAATTTAACATTATCAGAATTTAACGAAACTTTATATTTAAGGTATATGAAGGATGGCAAGTTCATACGCGGCGTAAGAAATGTCGAAAAATTCAAAATGGCCGCCACTTCCTGTAAAAATGAAAAATTTTCCGATTTCCACGAAAATTTATATTTAGATGTTTCAAAGGATGGCAAGTTCAAAAAGTTCAAAAAATTCAAAATGGCCGCCACTTCCAAAATTTTTTTTTTCTTCAAAATTTTAACGAAATTTTTTTTTAAGAGTTTTGAAGGATGACCGATTCAAAAATTTTAAAAAATTCAAAATGGCCGCCATTTCCCGTAAAAATTGAATATTCTCTGATTTTAACGAAACTTTATATTTAAGGAATATGAAGGATGGCGAGTTGATATGCTAGGTCAGAAATGTCGAAAAATTCAAAATGGCCGCCTTTTTCCGTAAAAAGTAAACATTCTCAGATTTTAACCAAACTTTATATTTAGGAGTTTCAAATGATGGCGAGTTAAAAAATTCCAAAAAAATCAAAATGGCCGCCACTTCCGTAATTATTGAAAATTTTCAGATTTTAACCCAACTTGATATTTTAGGTGTTTGAAGGATGGCGAGTGGGAATATGGAGTCAAATATTAAAAAAATCATTAAAATGGCTGCCAACAGTGTCAAATATGTCGTAAAAGATAAGGCAACGGTCGACATCTGCTATTGCTGGCAATGGCAATTCTAGTTATTATTATTATGTCGACCGAAACGCAGTTATTCGGTAGACATATTGTTATTGTCGCGTTTATTTTTTTTCATTATTATTATTCTTATTATTGTTCCGACTTATATTTGTCCGACCAATAACTAATGAACCATTTCATATTACGGATTGAAACTTGGTATGTTGATACGTCATCATGAGATCTGTTGCGGTGAAACTTTTCGGAACCAAGATGGCTGCCATATCAAAGATGGCCGCCATTTTACGTAAAAAAAGTCGCGTTTTCTGATTTAAACAAAAATTTATTTTACGCCATATTATAGGATGGCAAGTTGTGGCGTGACGAAAAAAATGTCGAAAAATTCAAAATGGCCGCCAGTTCCCGTAAAAATTGAACATTATCTGATTTTAACGAAACTTTATATTTAAGGTATATGAAGGATGGCGAGTTCATACGCGGCGTAAGAAATGTCGAAAATTCAAAATGGCCGCCACTTCCTGTAAAAATGAAAAATTTTCCAATTTCCACGAAAATTTATATTTAGAAGTTTCAATTGATGGCGAGTTCAAAAAGTTCAAAAAATTCAAAATGGCCGCCACTTCCGTAATTATTGAAAATTCTCAGATTTTAACGAAACTTGATATTTTAGGGTGTTTGAAGGATGGCGAGTGGGAATATGGAGTCAAATATTAAAAAATCATTTAAATGGCTGCCAACAGTGTCAAATATGTCGTAAAAGATAAGGCAACGGTCGACATCTGCTATTGCTGGCAATGGCAATTCTAGTTCTTATTATTCTTATTGTCGCCAATTTTTTGTCCGCGTCATAACTAAAGAACCGTTTTATATTGTGGATCCAAACTTGGTATGGTGATACGTGATCATGATATCTGTTGCGGTAGAAATTTTCGCAACCAAGATGGCTGCCGTTTCAAAGATGGCCGCCATTTTACGTAAAAAAAGTCGCGTTTTCTGATTGAAACAAAAATTTATTTTACGCAATATTATAGGATGGCGAGTTGAGGCGTGACGAAAAAAATGTCGAAAAATTCAAAATGGCCGCCATTTCCCGTAAAAATTGAACATTCTCCGATTTTAACGAAACTTTATATTTAAGGTATATGAAGGATGGCGAGTTAATATGTGGAGTAAGAAATGTCAAAAAATTCAAAATGGCCGCCACTTCCTGTAAAAATGAAAACTTTTCCGATTTCGACGAAAATTTATATTTAGGTGTTTCAAAGGATGGCGAGTTCAAAAAGTTCAAAAAATTCAAAATGGCCGCCACTTCCAAAATTTTTTTTTTTTTTAAATTTTAACAAAATTTTATTTTTTTGAGTTTTGAAGGATGACCGATTCAAAAATTTCAAAAATTTCAAAATGGCCGCCATTTCCCGTAAAAATTGAACATTCTCCGATTTTAACGAAACTTTATATTTAAGGAATATGAAGGATGGCGAGTTGATACGCGAGGTCAGAAATGTCGAAAAATTCAAAATGGCGGCCATTTTCCGTAAAAAGTGAACATTCTCCGATTTTAACAAAACTTTATATTTAGGAGTTTCAATTGATGGCGAGTTCAAAAATTCCAAAAAAATCAAAATGGCCGCCACTTCCGTAATTATTGAAAATTCTCAGATTTTAACGAAACTTGATATTTTAGGTGTTTGAACAATGGCGAGTGGGAATATGGAGTCAAATATTAAGAAAATCATTAAAATGGCTGCCGACAGTGTCAAATATGTCGTAAAAGATAAGGCAATGGTCGACATCTGCTATTGCTGGCAATGGCAATTCTAGTTATGTCGACCGAAACGCAGTTATTCGGTAGACATATTGTTATTGTCGCGTTTATTTTTTTTCATTATTATTATGTCGACCGAAACGCAGTTATTCGGTAGACATATTGTTATTGTCGCGTTTATTTTTTTTCATTATTATGTCGACCGAAACGCAGTTATTCGGTAGACATATTGTTATTGTCGCGTTTAAACGCAGTTATTCGGTAGACATATTGTTATTGTCGCGTTTATTTTTTTTCATTATTATTATGTCGACCGAAACGCAGTTATTCGGTAGACATATTGTTATTGTCGCGTTTATTTTTTTTCATTATTATTCTTATTATTCTTATTATTCTTATTGTCGCCAATTATTGTCCACATCATAACTAAAGAACCGTTTTATATTGCGGTTCCAAACTTGGTATGATGATACGTGATCATGATATCTGTTGCAGTAGAACTTTTCGGAACCAAGATGGCTGCCATTTTCAAGATGGCCGCCATTTTACGTAAAAAAAGTCGCGTTTTCTGATTTGAACAAAAATTTATTTAAAGCCATATTATAGGATGGCGTGTTGAGGCGTGACGAAAAAAATGTCCAAAAATTCAAAATGGCCGCCATTTCCCGTAAAAATTGAACATTCTCCGATTTTAACGAAACTTTATATTTAAGGAATAACAAGGATGACGAGTTCATACGTGGAGTAAGAAATGTCGAAAAATTCAAAATGGCCGCCACTTACTGTAAAAATGAAAAATTTTCCGATTTCCCTGAAAATTTATATTTAGGTGTTTCAAAGGATGGCGAGTTCAAAAAGTTCAAAAAATTCAAAATGGCCGCCACTTCCAAAATTTATTTTTTTTCAAAATTTTAACAAAATTTTATTTTTAAGAGTTTTGAAGGATGACCGATTCAAAAATTTCAAAAAATTCAAAATGGCCGCCATTTCCCGTAAAAATTGAACATTCTCCTATTTTCACGAAACTTTATATTTAAGGTATATGAAGGATGGCGAGTTCATACGTGGAGTAAGAAATGTCGAAAAATTCAAAATGGCCGCCACTTCCTGTAGAAATGATAAATTTTCCGATTTCCACAAAAATTTATATTTAAGTGTTTCAAAGGATGGCGAGTTCAAAAAGTTCAAAAAATTCAAAATGGCCGCCACTTCCAAAATTATTTTTTTTCAAAATTTTAACGAAATTTTATTTTTAAGAGTTTTGAAGGATGACCGATTCAAAAGTTTCAAAAAATTCAAAATGTCCGCCATTTCCCGTAAAAATTGAACATTCTCCGATTTTAACAAAACTTTATATTTAGGAGTTTCAATTGATGGCGAGTTCAAAAATTCCAAAAAAAATCAAAATGGCCGCCACTTCTGTACTTATTGAAAATTCTCAAATTTTAACGAAACTTAATATTTTAGGTGTTTGAAGGATGGCGAATGGGAATATGGAGTCAAATATTAAAAAAATCATTAAAATGGCTGCCGACAGTGTCAAATATGTCGTAAAAGATAAGGCAACGGTCGACATCTGCTATTGCTGGCAATGGCAATTCTAGTTATTCTTATTATTGTTCCGACTTATATTTGTCCGACCAATAACTAATGAACCATTTCATATTATGGATCGAAACTTGGTATGTTGATACGTCATCATGAGATCTGTTGCGATGAAAATTTTTGGAACCAAGATGGCTGCCATATCAAAGATGGCCGCCATTTAACGTAAAAAAAGTCGCGTTTTCTGATTTAAACAAAAATTTATTTTACGCGATATTATAGGATGACGAGTTGAGGCGTGACGAAAAAAATGTCGAAAAATTCAAAATGGCCGCCATTTTCCGTAAAAATTGAACATTATCTGATTTTAACGAAACTTTATATTTAAGGTATATGAAGGATGGCGAGTTCATACCCGGCGTAAGAAATGTCGAAAAATTCAAAATGGCCGCCACTTCCTGTAAAAATGAAAAATTTTCCGATTTCCACGAAAATTTATATTTAGATGTTTCAAAGGATGGCAAGTTCAAAAAGTTCAAAAAATTCAAAATGGCCGCCACTTCCAAATTTTTTTTTTCAAAATTTTAACGAAATTTTTTTTTAAGAGTTTTGAAGGATGACCGATTCAAAAATTTCAAAAAATTCAAAATGGCAGCCATTTCCCGTAAAAATTGAACATTCCCCGATTTTAACGAAACTTTATATTTAAGGAATATGAAGGATGGCAAGTTGATACGCGAGGTCAGAAATGTCGAAAAATTCAAAATGAGCGCCACTTTCAAATTATTTTTTTTTCAAAATTTTAACGAAATTTTATTTTTAAGAGTTTTGAAGGATGACCGATTCAGAAATTTCAAAAAATTCAAAATGGCCGCCATTTCCCGTAAAAATTGAACATTCTCCGATTTTAACGAAACTTTATATTTAAGGAATATGAAGGATGGCGAGTTGATATGCGAGGTCAGAAATGTCGAAAAATTCAAAATGGCTGCATTTTCTGTAAAAAGTGAAAATTCTCACATTTTAACGAAACTTTATATTTAGGAGTTTCAAATGATGGCGAGTTCAAAAATTCTAAAAAATTCAAAATGGCCGCCACTTCCGTAATTATTGAAAATTCTCAGATTTTAACGAAACTTGATATTTAAGGGTGTTTGAAGGATGGCGAGTGGGAATATGGAGTCAAATATTAAAAAATCATTTAAATGGCTGCCAACAGTGTCAAATATGTCGTAAAAGATAAGGCAACGGTCGACATCTGCTATTGCTGGCAATGGCAATTCTAGTTATTATTATTATTCTTATTATTGTTCCGACTTATATTTGTCCGACCAATAACTCATGAACCGTTTCATATTACGGATCGAAACTTGGTATGTTGATACGTTATCATGAGATCTGTTGCGATGAAACTTTTCGGAACAAAGATGGCTGCCATTTCAAAGATGGCCGCCATTTTACGTAAAAAAAGTCGCATTTTTTTATTTGAACAAAAATTTATTTTACGCTATATTATAGGATGGCGAGTTGAGGCGTGACGCAAAAAATGTCGAAAAATTCAAAATGGCCGCCATTTCCCGTAAAAATTGAACATTCTCCGATTTTAACGAAACTTTATATTTAAGGTATATGAAGGATGGCGAGTTCATACGCGGAGTAAGAAATGTCGAAAAATTCAAAATGGCTGCCACTTCCTGTAAAAATGAAAAATTTTCCAATTTCCACGAAAATTTATATTTAGGTGTTTCAAAGGATGGCGAGTTCAAAAAGTTCAAAAAATTCAAAATGGCCGCCATTTCCCGTAAAAATTAAACATTCTCCGATTTTAACGAAACTTTATATTTAAGGAATATGAAGGATGGAGAGTTGATACGCGAGGTCAGAAATGTCGAAAAATTCAAAATGGCCGCCATTTTCCGTAAAAAGTAACATTCTCAGATTTTTTAATATTGTGGATCCAAACTTGGTACGATGATACGTAACCATGATATCTGTTGCAGTAGAAATTTTCGGAACCAAGATGGCTGCCATTTCCAAGATGGCCGCCATTTTACGTAAAAAATGTCGCGTTCTTCGATTTGAACAAAAATTGGTATTACGGTTTATAATGGGATGGCGAATTAAGAGGTGACGAAAAAAATGTCGAAAAATTCAAAATGGCCGCCATTTCTCGTAAAAATTTAACATTCTCCGATTTTAACGAAACTTTATATTTAAGGTATATGAAGGATGGCGAGTTCATACGCAGCGTAAGAAATGTCGAAAAATTCAAAATGGCCGCCACTTCCTGTAAAAATGAAAAATTTTCCGATTTCCACGAAAATTTATATTTAGATGTTTCAAAGGATGGCAAGTTCAAAAAGTTCAAAAAATTCAAAATGGCCGCCACTTTCAAAAATTTTTTTTTTCAAAATTTTTAACGAAATTTTATTTTTAAGAGTTTTGAAGGATGACCGATTCAAAAATTTCAAAAAATTCAAAATGGCCGCCACTTCCTGTAAAAATGAAAAATTTTCCGATTTCCACGAAAATTTATATTTAGATGTTTCAAAGGATGGCAAGTTCAAAAAGTTCAAAAAATTCAAAATGGCCGCCACTTTCAAAAATTTTTTTTTTCAAAATTTTAACGAAATTTTATTTTTAAGAGTTTTGAAGGATGACCGATTCAAAAATTTCAAAAAATTCAAAATGGCCGCCATTTCCCGTCAAAATTGAACATTCTCCGATTTTAACGAAACTTTATATTTAAGGAATATGAAGGATGGCGAGTTGATATGCGAGGTCAGAAATGTCGAAAAATTCAAAATGGCCGCCATTTTCCGTAAAAAGTGAACATTCTCCGATTTTAACAAAACTTTATATTTAGGAGTTTCAATTGATGGCGAGTTCAAAAATTCCAAAAAAATCAAAATGGCCGCCACTTCCGTAATTATTGAAAATTCTCAGATTTTAACGAAACTTGATATTTTAGGTGTTTGAACAATGGCGAGTGGGAATATGGAGTCAAATATTAAGAAAATCATTAAAATGGCTGCCGACAGTGTCAAATATGTCGTAAAAGATAAGGCAATGGTCGACATCTGCTATTGCTGGCAATGGCAATTCTAGTTATGTCGACCGAAACGCAGTTATTCGGTAGACATATTGTTATTGTCGCGTTTATTTTTTTTCATTATTATTATGTCGACCGAAACGCAGTTATTCGGTAGACATATTGTTATTGTCGCGTTTATTTTTTTTCATTATTATGTCGACCGAAACGCAGTTATTCGGTAGACATATTGTTATTGTCGCGTTTAAACGCAGTTATTCGGTAGACATATTGTTATTGTCGCGTTTATTTTTTTTCATTATTATTATGTCGACCGAAACGCAGTTATTCGGTAGACATATTGTTATTGTCGCGTTTATTTTTTTTCATTATTATTCTTATTATTCTTATTATTCTTATTGTCGCCAATTATTGTCCACATCATAACTAAAGAACCGTTTTATATTGCGGTTCCAAACTTGGTATGATGATACGTGATCATGATATCTGTTGCAGTAGAACTTTTCGGAACCAAGATGGCTGCCATTTTCAAGATGGCCGCCATTTTACGTAAAAAAAGTCGCGTTTTCTGATTTGAACAAAAATTTATTTAAAGCCATATTATAGGATGGCGTGTTGAGGCGTGACGAAAAAAATGTCCAAAAATTCAAAATGGCCGCCATTTCCCGTAAAAATTGAACATTCTCCGATTTTAACGAAACTTTATATTTAAGGAATAACAAGGATGACGAGTTCATACGTGGAGTAAGAAATGTCGAAAAATTCAAAATGGCCGCCACTTCCTGTAAAAATGAAAAATTTTCCGATTTCCACGAAAATTTATATTTAGATGTTTCAAAGGATGGCAAGTTCAAAAAGTTCAAAAAATTCAAAATGGCCGCCACTTTCAAAAATTTTTTTTTTCAAAATTTTAACGAAATTTTATTTTTAAGAGTTTTGAAGGATGACCGATTCAAAAATTTCAAAAAATTCAAAATGGCCGCCATTTCCCGTCAAAATTGAACATTCTCCGATTTTAACGAAACTTTATATTTAAGGAATATGAAGGATGGCGAGTTGATATGCGAGGTCAGAAATGTCGAAAAATTCAAAATGGCCGCCATTTTCCGTAAAAAGTGAACATTCTCAGATTTTAACCAAACTTTATATTTAGGAGTTTAAAATGATGGCGATTTCAAAAATTCTAAAAAATTCAAAATGGCCGCCACTTCCGTAATTATTGAAAATTCTCAGATTTTAACGAAACTTGATATTTTAGGGTGTTTGAAGGATGGCGAGTGGGAATATGGAGTCAAATATTAAAAAATCATTTAAATGGCTGCCAACAGTGTCAAATATGTCGTAAAAGATAAGGCAACGGTCGACATCTGCTATTGCTGGCAATGGCAATTCTAGTTATTCTTATTATTCTTATTATTGTCGCCATTTTTTTGTCCGCGTCATAACTAAAGAACCGTTTTATATTGCGGTTCCAAACTTGGTATGATGATACGTGATCATGATATCTGTTGCAGTAGAATTTTTCGACACCAAGATGGCTGCCATTTTCAAGATGGCCGCCATTTTACGTAAAAAATTTCGCGTTCTTCAATTTGAACAAAAATTGGTATTACGGTTTATAATGGGATGGGGAATTAAGAGGTGACGAAAAAAATGTCGAAAAATTCAAAATGGCCGCCATTTCCCGTAAAAATTGAACATTCTCCGATTTTAACGAAACTTTATATTTAAGGTATATGAAGGATGGCGAGATCATACGCGGAGTAAGAAATGTCGAAAAATTCAAAATGGCCGCCACTTCCTGTAAAAATGAAAAATTTTCCGATTTCCACGAAAATTTATACTTAGGTGTTTCATAGGATGGCGAGTTCAAAAAGTTCAAAAAATTCAAAATGGCCGCCACTTCCAAATTTTTTTTTTTTGCAAAATTTTAACAAAATTTTATTTTTAAGAGTTTTCAATGATGACCGATTCAAAAATTTCAAAAAATTCAAAATGGCCGCCATTTCCCGTAAAAATTGAACATTCTCCGATTTTAACGAAACTTAATATTTAAGGAATATGAAGGATGGCGAGTTGATACGCGAGGTCAGAAATGTCGAAAAATTCAAAATGGCCGCCATTTTCCGTAAAAAGTGAACATTCTCCGATTTTAACAAAACTTTATATTTAGGAGTTTCAATTGATGGCGAGTTCAAAAATTCCAAAAAAAATCAAAATGGCCGCCAATTCCGTAATTATTGAAAATTCTCAGATTTTAACGAAACTTGATATTTTATGGTGTTTGAAGGATGGCGAGTGGGAATATGGAGTCAAATATTAAAAAATCATTTAAATGGCTGCCGACAGTGTCAAATATGTCGTAAAAGATAAGGCAACGGTCGACATCTGCTATTGCTGGCAATGGCAATTCTAGTTATTATTATTATTCTTTCTTCCGCCCTAAATTTTTGTCCGGAAGTTTTCTCGTAAACTGTTTATCGAAACATTATGAAATGTTCCCCAAGTATAGACCCTTATGAGAAATTGTGCCAAATGCGTTGGAAATTTTCAAAATGGCTACCGTTTCCATGGCAACGGGGAATGTTCCAGATTTCGGACAATCTTATATCTCTGGAACCTAGGTGGCCAGGACTTTGAAACTTGGTATGATTGTAGAGCATGATGGGTACAACAAAAATACGAAAAAAAATTCGGAAGCGATATTTACGGTTTTTCCGTAAAATGCAAAAATGTGAATTTTCTAGAAATTTCTAAAATAACCAAAAATTAAAGTTTGTCGTATCTTCACGAGAATTGGTCAACTGGGTAAATCAGGTATGCTGAATTCAAATTTGCAATCAGAATTTGGATCCGACTTCCGGTTTCTAAATGGCGGCCATTTTGATTTCTAAAAATAGCCAAAAACTAAAGTTTGTCGAATCTTCTTGAAAATGGGTCATCTGGGTAAATCAGGTATGCTGAGTTCAATGATGCAATCGTTATTTCGATCCGACATCCGGTTTCCAAATGGCGGCCATTTTGATTTCTAAAAATAGCCGGAAACTAAAGTTTGTGGAATCTTTTTGAAAATGGGTCATCTGGGTAAATCAGGTATGCTGAATTCAAATTTGCAATCGGAATTTGGATCCGACTTCCGGTTTCCAAATGGCGGCCATTTTTATTTCTAAAAATAGCCAAAAATTAAAGTTTGTCGTATCTTCACCAATATTGGTCATCTGGGTAAATCAGGTATGCTGAATTCAAATTTGCAATCGGAATTTGAATCCGACATCCGGTTTCCAAATGGCGGCCGTTTTGATTTCTAAAAATAGCCAAAAACTAAAGTTTGTCGAATCTTCATGAAAATGGGTCATCTGGGTAAATCAGGTATGCTAAGTTCAATGATGCAATCGGAATTTGGATCCGACTTCCGGTTACCAAATAGGGGCCATTTTGAATTTCTAAAAATAGACCGAATATTAAAGTTAGTCAAATGCTTACGAGAATAGGTTATCTGGGTAAATCAGGTATGCTGAATTCAATGGTGCACTCAGAATGTTGATTCGACTTCTGGATTTTCTATGGCGGCTGTGAAGATATCAGTTGTCGACATGGTGCCGTCGTTTGGGAGCCATTCATGATCTCTGAGATCATATCATCAATATTTATTATTATTATGTCCCCGAACACGAAGTGTCGGGGACATATTGTTTTTGCTCGGTTTCTTATTATTATTTTTTTTTTTTTTATTATTATTATTCTTAGTATTCTTTAGTGTGAACTTGTCCGCTCGATTTAAAGAACATCTTTAAAGGTAGGAAGCTGAAACTTCATATATCAAGAGTATGGAGTGTGAAATTGTGTAATCAGATTTTTTCATCAAAATCAAGCGACCCCTTATTGGGTAAAAAGGGGCCTGAAAATGGCTCCTCAAAATCAAAGTTGAATTTTTACTGGCATTTCCAAACCGGCTGGATTAGGAAAAATTCCTTTCACTATGTAGTAGGTATATATAAGAGGTATCATACAAAAAAAGAATTTTGAAAATCGGACTTACCGTTTTCAAAATATTTGCAAAAATTCGAAAAAAGGGGAGATAATTGAATACCACATTATTTAAAATTATATCAAATCTTTAGTATTTCAAGGTAAAATTTTACAAATTAAATATCGCTGACTACTTTTATACAGGTATTGGTGTAGAAAGTAAAAGTGATATGCCAAAATGATTTTTGGTGTCAAAAAAACTTTGGTCGATTTTCAAAATGGCCGACCGTTTCCCGCCAAAATTGAAACTTGCTCCAAATTTGATGAAAATTGGTTTATAAGTTAATAGTGATATGCCGAGTTAATTTTTGGTATCAAAATTTTTTTATCGACCGCAATTTTCAAAATGGCCGCCACTTCCGGTAAAAATTCAACTTGCTCCGATTTTCACGAAAATTGATATCTAGGGGTTTTAAAAGATGGCGAATTGAGGCGTGAAGGCGAAAATGTCGAAAAATTCAAAATGGCCGCCACTTCCGGTAAAAATTCAACTTGCTCCGATTTTAACGAAAATTGATATCTAGGAGTTTTAAAGGATGGCGAATTGAGGCGTGAAGGCGAAAATGTCAAAAAATTCAAAATGGCCGCCACTTTCGGTAAAAATTCAACTTGCTCCGATTTTAACGAAAATTGATATTTAGAGGTAATTAAGGATGGCGAATTGAGGCATGAAGTCGAAAATGTCGAAAAATTCAAAATGGCCGCCACTTCCGGTAAAAATTCAACTTGCTCCGATTTTAACTAAAATTGATATCTAGGGGTTTTAAAGGATGGCGAATTGAGGCGTGAAGTTGAAAATGTCGAAAAATTCAAAATGGCCACCACTTCTGGTAAAAATTCAACTTGCTCCGATTTTAACGAAAATTGATATCTAGGGGTTTTAAAGGATGGAAAATTGAGGCGTGAAGTCGAAAATGTCGAAAAATTTAAAATGGCCGCCACTTCCGGTAAAAATTCAACTTGCTCCGATTTTAACGAAAATTGATATCTAGGAGTTTTAAAGGATGGCGAATTGAGGCGTGTAGTCGAAAATGGTCGAAAAATTCAAAATGGCTGCCACTTCCGGTAAAAATTCAACTTGCTCCGATTTTAAGGAAAATTGATATCTAGGGGTTTTAAAGGATGGCGAATTGAGGCGTGAAGGCGAAAATGTCAAAAAATTCAAAATGGCCGACACTTCCGGTAAAAATTCTACTTACTCCGATTTTAACGAAAATTGATATCTAAGCTTTATATTGGATGGTGAACAGATAAATGTTCTTGAATAAGCAGTATATTAACAAAGAGGGGTACGTGAGGGGACATTTGTGACTCGCTTTGCGATCACAATTATACCTAGTTATTATACTTTTTTCTTTTTCTTCCGTCAACCTGATGCACGAACTTGTCCGACTATCTCCTCGGACATAGGTGGACCGATCAATTTGAAACTTGGAGGGGTGATAGGTCCCAAGGTCCTACAGTGTTTTTTGCGATTTATAATTTCAAAATGGCCGCCATTTCCAAGATGGCCGCCAAAAACCGAAAAACTATTACCTTATTTTTCTTGGAAACCACATGATGAAATTCAACGAAACTTGGTATACATGTTCAGAAACATAATTGGAAACTTTTAGGCCAAAATAAAATTTCGCGAGCGGCGGCCATTTTGAAAAATGGCCGAAAAAGAGCGAAAAGTGTAAACATTGTCCGATTTCAACTAAACTTGGTATACAGGGTAAATGGGTGATGGCGATTCACGGCGCATTGTCGGAATTTCAGTATTGGTCGCCATTTTCAAGATGGCCGCCGAAAGAGACGAAAAATGTAAACATTGTCCGATTACAATGAAATTTGGTATACAGGGTATATGGGTGATGGCGACTGACGGCACATTGTTGGAATTTCTGTAATGGCCGCCATTTTCAAGATGGCCGCCGAAAATCGCGAAAAATGTAAACATTGTCCGATTTCAACGAAACTTGGTATACAGGATATATGGGTGATGGCGACTCACAGCGCATTGTCGGAATTTCCGTAATGGCTGCCATTTTCAAGATGGCCGCCGAAAATCGCGAAAAATGTAAACATTGTCCAATTTTAATGAAACTTGGTACACAGGGTATATGGGTGATGGCGACTCACGGCGCATTGTCGGAAATCTGTTGAAGAGGACAGACATTATATGAGAACGGGAGGGGACATCCCACGTTTCGGGAAACGTAAATTTTAATTATTATTATTATTCTTCTGATTCTTTATCGTAAAGTTGTCCTCCCTAATACAAGAAAACAGTTCAAGGAAATTGAATAACACTTGTTGGATTGGATAGTGGGTCACTCAAAGGCGTGTAATCATGTTTTGAAATTTTCAAGATGGCCGCTGTTTCAAAATGGCGGCCGTCGGAAAAAGTGGGCGGAAATTTTTTTTTCATCGGATCGTCTTGAAAATTGGTCATCTGGGTAAAGCGGGTATGCTGAATTCAAATCTGCGACCGGATTTGAAATCCGACTTCCGGTTTCAAAATGGCGGCAATTTTACTACACCCGCCCCCCTAAAAACGTCAACTTTGTCCGATTTCAACGAAATTTGATTTCTAGACTTCTTTTGATGCACTGATTTGAATGGAACTCTATCCTAGGCGATTTTGGGCGACTTGTGTGTTGGCATCCCAACACAATTATACCTAGTTTGTATTAAAATTAATTTATTTTGATTAAGTTTTAATAAATGAAACTATTCAACATAAGTTTTAAAGACATAGAACCTATCAATTTCGCAATTTTTTACATTGAATAAAAAGTACATATATTAAAAATATACTATCTAAAACTTTCCTTTACCAACATAAAAACTCTATGTTTTGCAGTTTTCTATAAAATAATCTTATTTTAATTATTCGCTTTGATTAAGTATTGTCCATCATAAATATTTACATTTGGTAAACTGGGTACTGTTAAACTGAGAAACGAAATGTAACCAAACGAGGCGATGAGAAAACGAAATCGGTAAATTAAGAAAAACGACTGGTGTCGGCTAAAATCGATTCAATTTTCCTTTTACCAGTTTCGCTTGATTTCATTTCCTTTCTTAATACAGATTTCGGTTGTTAATTTTACTGTTTACGTTTCCTTCTTTACCGATATTGTTTTTGTGCAGCTCCGTTTCGTTTGGTTACTTTTTGTTTCTCAGTTTACCAGTACCCACAAGTGTTTACATTCTATAATTAGGTTGTCCTCTTTTTTGACACTGCGTTTTTTTCATCAGTTTTCCGTCGAAAAGAATACTTTCTGGCAGGTTTTTTTAAAAAATTTAACAGTTTCTACAAAGGTTTTACAATGTATTCTTCAAATAGTGTGAATTTTACTATTTTTTAAAAATTGCCAAAATGATAGGTTCTATGTCTTTAAGGTATTTGTTACATTTGCACTTGTTTTTTGCAATTTTAGCTGTTTTTGGTCACATGACAGGTGTCCTCACTAACCTTAAGAGTACCATGGGCTTCTCAAACAGTCTTAATTAAATGTGTCTTTTTTTTGCATTTTTCGACCAAAATACCCAGTTTTTCACTCACACCTGTGTGATTTTCCATGTGGCGCCACCCCTTGCCCATCGAAATTTTTGTTGAAACATAGCATTTCAGCTATACAGTCATGCACAAATAATTGAGTATAGCAAACCAATTTTATTATTTGTGTATTTACAGGGCCAAATATGGGGGTTAGTGGCTCTAGTACTTTAAAGAATATAATAACCATAGCTTAAATTATAGTTTACTACACTTAGCAATAAGTCAGATATTCTTAAATTTGAAGTTGTGTTTCTGATTTTAACTACAAAAATCGTTTCGTTACAGAAAAAAAACAGAAATCTAACGGTACACGTCGATTTTTTATTGTAAAAGGAATATCACATCCTGAATTTTATGGAAATGCTGTTTAAAAGAAACGGAAATTCTCCTCTGGACATGGTAATTTGGCTTAAAAATTCATAAAAGAAAGGCTACGAGTTGGAAGTTTTAGTAAAATCTTAAAATTTAGTGTATTTTGGTAGAAATAAGGATAATTTGATAGTAACTTTAAAAAATTAATCTATTACCCTTTGACTATTGTATTGTTTCGAAGCATTACAGCAATCAAATATGTCGGTTTTGTGTAAGGATATAACACTAAATCATTAGTTGTTTCAAGTGTTGTGATTTAGAATCGATATGTTTGAATTTTGTTTACATCAGTCGATAAATGCTTCTTAGCTGGCTGTCATGCAGCAACTGCAAGTGTTCTCAAGAGACTTCTTCTACGTCTTGTTGTTCTCGTATAGTGCTATGTCTCAGGTTCTCTCTTGGTGAATTGAACTTTTATCAGTTTGATTTTTAGAGAGAGTGTGTTCAATATCATTGTGCTTTATACAAGATTATCAATAGGGAGAAGGTTGGGCACAAAAAAAATAGTTTAACCCGCCACATTTTATATGTGCCTTATAATATGTGCCTGTCCTAAGCCAGTAATCTATGTCAAAGCTTTTGTTTGTCCCTGTTATCTATCTGTTATTTTGGGTCTTTCGTTGATAGTTTTGGGATTGGTTTTGAATCTTATGTTGTATTTGAAGTCTTTGGCCAATGCAAGAGGACAAGCAGCGACCTCTGGTCAGGTCGAAGACTGCTGGCTGTTTTCCATTGTGATGTTATAAATTGCCGTTGTATCGCGTACACTTATTCCACATTTTCTTATCCTCTACACGTGTTATACACCACACAGCTTTAGATTGTTTATAAAAAACTTTAAAAACCTTGTATTACTCTATTTTATTCACAAGGTTGGGCGGAGCTTAAATTTCTCTGTCTTTAAGGTAAGATTTAAAGGTAGAATCCCGAAATAATTGACCCGTGACCAGCCCGGTCAATAAAATAGAGTAATACTTTAAATAATCTATGTTTTTGATTGGCTAAAAATCGACTTAATAAAGACAAATTGTGTAGCTTTAATTCGAACCAATTAATATTGGATAGCTTTGAATAGAGGCGCTGGACATTTGTTAGCTTACCCATTTGTTGGCATATAATTGACTCAAAGAGCATTTGATAGCGTACCAATTTTTTGATTAAATTTGACTCACTGAGCATTTAAAACTTTACCTATTTGCTTATTTGTTCACTTAAAAAAATTGATTGTCTAATATCGACCTATATATGAACATTTGTTAGCTCAAAATAATGAACATATTGGTAGCGACTTAATGAACATTTTATGTAACAGTCAATCTATTCCACCCGTTTATTTGTTCCGGCGGAACTTTTTAACCAGTTCATTTGTTCTGGTGGAATTAAGTGTCTGGCTACTTTGTTCCAGTTGATAGTTAGAAAGTTCCGGAACTTTTTGTCTGGTTCAGTAGCTGATTTGTTCCGTCGATTTTTATTCTCGGAACATTCTGACTGATTTGGTAGCCGATTTGTTCTGTCAGCTGTGAGGCTCGAACATGGGATCTTGAGGTTGAAAGGCAGCCACCTAGTCGATTGGTCTACGAAGGTGTCCTCTTTTTAAGTGGTTAATTATCATATAAATATAAATAGTACCTAGTATGTATATAAATTAAGAACCAATTATCTTAATCGTGTACAATACTGTTATAAAAATTATTAACTTATTATTTCACGGCCAATATTTTATTCGATTAGAACTTTTTAACCAGTTTATTTGTTCTTATAGAAATCACAATCTTACTACATAAGGGTGAAAGGTTGTGGAGACTCGAATGCATATCTTTCGGGTATTACTTTTAGGATCGTAACAGAACATGAAAGAGCAAAAAATCTTGTCTATGCAACATCATTTCTATCGATTTTTTTTTATTGCGACCAAGAAATTGTAAAATGGATGTATGCTATTAAATTGAAGTTACAGTTTGTGTTGTGAATGATGCATTTGGCAAAATGTGAAGTCTTCAAGAAATCGACTTACAAATATGCGTCAAGCTTTCTCATAAACCGATTTAAAATTCAATAGAATGACACAGTATCACAAACTATACGTCCTACGCGACTTTCAGACCTGTTAGACTTCTACTTCCTGTTTTATGATGCACCGATCTGAGAGTGAATTTCCATGATCGAGCTTTTCTCAAAAACCATACATGGTAATGATTTGAAACTAAATAGGAAGTCTGGATGGTCCAGTCCGGGGGTTCAGTATGACTTACTATATATACATCCTAAGCTACTTTCAAACATGTTGGACTTCAAATTTCAATTATGAGTCATTTGTCGATTCCATGTCCCATGGAAAATTATTTTAGCCATTAAAGGAGGAAAGTTTTTGATTGGCATTTGCTGAGAAAATTGATTTTCATTCGCTATAATGTATGTTTTTGTCAAGGGTGATTTTGTGATTTTTAACTGAAACTTGGTTTCTCTTTTCTATATTGTACATGTATGGTTTATTTAGTTCTATGCTTTTCGTATAATAGGGTTTGGCTTTTTCTAAACATTGGGTTAAGCACCTCTGATGAGTCCCAAGTATCAGCTAGCAAATCCAATGTTTTGTCTGGATCTTTGTTGTTTATAATTCATAACAAAATTGTTGTTATAACAGTAAACTTTAATTATTTAAGGCAAATTGATACATTATTTTATTAGTATATAGATTTACATTCAAAAATATTCAAAACTACTCTTGCGTTACGGCTATGCGTCTGCGTTTTGGTCTACATGTTCCACTACTGTCATTATCATTGTCATTCACATTACACTCCTCTGAGTCATGGATACGTGTACTATATGAGTTTTACTTTTGAAAAAAATGATACGAATTCAATGTTTTAGTAAAATCTTTGCATTTGGTATGTTTTGGCAGAAATATTGATAGCTTGAAACGTTAAATTTTCACTTTGTATCCACTGTATTATTTATAAGCACCACAGCGACTAAGTATGTCGATTCTGTGTGGTGATACAACTCTTAATCATTCATTGTTTTGACGTGGGGTGTCGGATTTAGAACTGATGTATTTGATTCTTTTACATCAATCGATAAATGTTTCTTGGCTAGTTGTCAGTAACTTCGAGTGCTCTCAAGAGAGTTCCTCCTCGTCTTGTTGTTTTCGTACAGTATTTTGTCTTAGGTTCTCTCTTGTTGAATTGAACTTTTGTTAATTGAGTTTTACAGTGTGTTTTATATGTATGCTTTGTGCAAGCTTATCAATAGGGGGAAGGTCGGATCCAAAAAACTAGTTTAACCCGGCCACATTCATATGTGCCTGTCCTAAGCCAGGGAACTTTGCCAAAGCCTTGTTTGTCCTTGTCATTCTGTGTTAACTGTTTTATGTCAAGAATTTGAGTCTTTCGTTGATGATTTAGGGATTGGTTTTGAAACTTTTGTATTGTATTATAAGTCTTGGGCCAATGCAAGACGGTAAGCAGTGACCTATGGTCATGTTGAAGACTGCTTGCTGTTTTCCGTTGTGATTTTTTGAATTGCTGTTTGTTTATGTTTGTTGTGTCGCGTACACTTATTCCATATCTCAATATCGTCTATTTAACTTGTTTTCTAATTCTTCTTTTTTCATTTTCTGAAGTTCCGTTGTTGTAGGTTCCATGTTGAAGGTACTTCACAAGTGTCTCGTATTCTGATATATCCATTTTATGCCCGTTTATAAAAATGCCGTGCCTTTTATACTTTAATTTAAGCCAACAACTGCTCACTAAATTGGTCATGCATTTCTGAATTTTACCCAATAGTAAGTAAAGTTTCATTTAAATCGAACAAACCAATTTATATATGGGATCTTATACTGATCATTAGTTCATCAATCAACACACTTTCATCGTAAAAATAAAACTAAGTTGCTTTCTCGAGGTTGCTTTATAGTGTAATATATTTTTCAATATTTTTAATAGAAAATAACCAAGAATAAATGAACTAGTTAAAAAGTTCCAGAAGAACAAAATATCAAGTCATTTAGTTCCTCATATGCTAATTTATTGAAATACAGAACATAATTAAAAAGTCATTTGTTCAGAGAACAAATGTGAGGTCTTTCCCTGTCTTATGTTTTTGTTATGGTATTTTATACAAGGACTAAAGACATTTGAGTAACTTTGTTTATGACCAGATGTTGCCAATTATTGTGATATAGGCTCCAGAATGAAGATCAGGGGGCCTAGAGTCAGAAAAAGTATGGTTGCTAAGGACTTTTATGTCGGTTGCTATGGATTAAATGTCACTTCCGGTTGCAAAAACTTACATCTAAACTCAGAAAGTAGTCTTATTTAAGAATATGTATGGTTGCTATGGACTTTTTATTAAGGTTACCTTGTTGCTAGGGAATGACCTTGACCCATGACCTTTGACCTCTGACTCAAATTGTAGCTCTTTGCATTCTGATTCATTTAAGTATACATGTTTACTATACTATCTGTTATGGTTTTCAAGTTATGGGCAAAAAACGTGTTTCGCGAAACTTGTTTTGGCGGCCATTTTAAAACCGTTCAACCGAATCATGTACTGTTTGGGTTCAAATTATAGGTAATTCAATTCTCTTTCAAATAAACCATATGTTTTATTCACCATCTTTTATGGTTAAAAAGTTATAAACAAAAATCATTTTAAAAATATGAATCAAGGGTGATAACTCAAAAACGACAAGTTTTACGCTTTTGCACCTGAAACACTTTTTGTAGATTTCGACATGGCGAACATTTTTCCCATGTATTGTTCGCTTCAATTATGTACGGTTTAGGTGTTATTTCTTAAAAACTGTTTACGGTGTCGGCCATTTTGAAAATGGCTGCCTTTAACCATTTGACTTTGGTCTTAAATTGAAGGACTCACAATGACGGTCACAAAAAACCCATATGTTTACTATATTATCTTTGATGGTTTAAAAGTTATAAGCCAAAAACGAATAAGCCGAAACGCGTCAAGGGCCATAACTCGAAAACCGTTTGTCGTACAGTGTTCAACCCTTTATATCAAATAAAGGTCTAAATGAGACGAGTATTTTCCTCATTACATGTCTGCTTCAATTTTGTATGGTTTTTGAGCTATACTGCAGACAAGGTGTACCATGACCTCTGACCTTGAGATTTGACCTTTGACCTTGATATTTTTAGATGTAACATATGTCACCTAGGATGATTGGTGAAGGTCCCAAGTCTCTAGGACAAACCGTTTTGAAGAAAAAAAATTTGACGAGTCGTGACACTTTTCGGGTCAAAAACGCGTAACCAGGAAGTTGATCGAAAAAAAAAATTTTGCGTGACGAATGATGACCAGGAGTCTAGCAACATTTTCCCTGCTTCAGATTTTTGATAACGGTTACGGTTTCTGACTTTATCTGCAGACAAGGTTTTTGGGTTCCGGGCAGATAACTCCGTTACTAAAAATAGATCGGTTTCGCAGGCCGACTCAAGTCGAGCCCTGGTAGTGTCGATTAATAGTACTAAGTTTCGTAATGATAGGTCGCGACACTTTTTTGACATCTGCGGCAGAAAAAAAAAATAATAATAATAATCATAAGAAATACAGTAAGGTCTTTCCTTCTGTGGAAGGGAAAGACCTTAATAACTAGTTATCTGGTTCCATAGGAACAAACTGACTAGCTAATAAGTTCCACTGCAGCATCTTCTATTTATGTTTTTCCATTGAATCAATGTATTTTTTAAAAAGGTATCATTTATTCTATAGTTTTTTTCAAAATATGATATTTTATAAGAAATCGGAACATTTAAACTAGACTTTAAGTTCCGTCAGAATTATTTAACTAGCTATAATATTCTATCGGAATTAAATAACTATCAAAGGAATTTAATAGCTAGTTACATGTATCCGTGGGAATATTTTGACAAGTTGAATAGTTCTGCCCGGAACTAATAATATCCGGAACCATTCAACTCTTACATTTACAGTCTTATAATACCTATTG
>CAXARO010001711.1:0-84200 GCA_963971305.1 Arcuatula senhousia
CCAAGACTAATTTGTATGCATTATTTACAGCTCTTTTCTTCATATTAAACAGGTCGGTAATTGGTACCTCTTTGCTTTTTTCTTTTTAAGTGAATCTGAATAACTTGCAAATACCGTTATAAAATAAAGTAGATTTATCCCTAAAAATTCAGGTAATATTTAAAATCAAACCCTCATAAAATATTTTATCTTTCAGTTTGAATGCTCTCAAATGCACGAAAAGAAATAAGTAGGTCCCCGTAATTTTAGATTGGTGTTAGGCAACGCGTAAAAATGCAACAAACGTGAATAAAGGGCTTGTTGCAGGTACTGCGCCATCTATCGTGATGTCTCTAAAGGATGTAAGAAGGTAAAATTATTTTCTCTTCTGAAATCTTTCGTATACTTTTAAATTACCTTGATTTAATTGCTATAAAATATTCAAATAGTAAAGAACCCATACACATACGATTCACTTCTAAATGTAAACAATTTAATTTTCAAAATCTTTTAATAATATCTTTAATCAAAATCAAATTAAAATCTGGCTGCATATACATATTATTGTCTGTTTGTTATATCATTATTCAAACTTATATTGTTTATAAACTATTGCAAACCGAAAAGCTTTTATATATACGACTAGATCTGATGGATTTGAGAACATTAAACTTGCAGGAAAGTCGTTGGACTCATATATTCGTGGTTTAAACTTGCCTATGAAAACCGAAAAAACAGAATAAACAATGTTAGGAAAATATTTCTGAATGTAGGACACTTCTGTGTAAACGGCACATAATTTTTAGATCAAATTACATTCAAAAGGCCTTTTACAATAATCTGTAAATATCCCACGATGTTCGAAGAAAAAGTCGATCCTATTATTATAATACAAAGTTAGAAAAATTAGAAAAAAATTGTTCAATTTTACCAAGAAATTAACCGTTTAAGAATTTGTTTTGATATAATATTCAAAATAATGTTATTTTAGATGTACTTTGAACATATAAAAGAAAAGAGGACCCCATAGGGAGGGCACTCTAAGTATTACTGTATAAGGCTTGTAAGACAAAAATGCAGTGAGATTGTTTCAAAGTACTGGATTAAATTTAATTAAAGAAAACTTTCTAATCTAGCTTAAACATATATATCATGGATTGGGAAACAAGCTTAATGATTTTGTAAATCCCTATCTAGTTTGCAGTTTGCGAGTGCGACCCTCGTAGCGGACCTCATTAAGCCTATTCTTATCAAACATTTCAAAGGGGTCATTATTGCTTTCCCAATACACGGGTTAACCTTTTTTCGTCTCTTCCGAAGAACTGGCCATGTTTATTGAGACCATTCTCGCAAATGTTGTAAAGAGAGAATGAACCAGAAAATTAGTCCATGAAATTTAACTTTCACCCCTAACCATCATTCAACCATGAACCTATGTATTGGGAGTCAAACCAAATCCAGGAAAAATAAATATGGTTAAACTAAACTAATTCATAGGATAAAGGTATACACTAAACTACCGAACATGGAGGATCAATCTCAAATATCCAAGAGAAAAGACAGAACATGGCAGATACCGGAGGAATTGAAGATCGCAATGGTCCTGACTTCGTACAGGCATTTCAAAAGAATTGGTGGATTAAATCAGGTGTAATAGCACCAAATCGCCTTCCATTGTGATCTTAGGGTCCGGTAGTAACACAAAACACAACGCGGTTGTTATAATAGTGATACTGAGGTGATCATCTCAGTACAGCAACCTGCCAAGTACTTATCAAAACAATCACTATAACCATTTCGTCTAACAGTTCCACTATAGTGGCTGATATCGAAGGAATAACATTTTTAGAGACCGTATGAGACCACACGGCCCAGCTAGGCAATATTAAGCGAAACTACCACATGTTTTGGTTTTTTGTTGTATGTATATAAAACAGCAAAAAAAATTAACTCAGAAACCTCTGTTTTTTTAAGGAATCTTAAAAGATTGATACAATATCAAACAATACAAAACTTTTGTTTGGAAAGTCGTTTTGTGAACAGATTTTTTTTTAAATAAGAAAGGTTGCTTCAAAATAATTTTGACCATCTTTGAAAATACAAATATCAAAAGGTGATTTGATTATGCTGTATATGCATATTTCAAGGAGTAACCTTCGAATCAAACCATCAAAAAAAAATCAAAAACCAAAAGTATCGAACGAAAGGTACTCAAAACCAAAAAACGATCGAACGGGGAAGCAATATCCAGCACCGAGGATATCGAGCACGTGCATGTACAAGGAAAAAATTATGGTGTTTTAAACAATTTTGAATTAATCTATCCGGAATTTCAACAACAACAAGTGCAAAATGTATTAAAATTTATTGATAATTTCGTGACAGACGAGACTGACGACCAGGCTTGTGATTACCTTTCGATCCACCAGCAGCGGTTATCGACCTCAATTTATTTCGAAAACAAAGTCAGAAACATATACTTTTTATACAGTAAAATATTGAAAGAATGCATTTAAGATTTTTTAGAACATTTATTGGATGAAAAAAATGATCCTACGTGCAAAATACTAGTGTAGATTTTTTTCGAGCATTTTACTTTTAAGGTCTTATGTAGAAAATAATGTTGTTAAGAGATTATAACAGAGGGTTTCAGGCACATATAGACTAAAGTAGAAGTATCGAAATGACATTGGTCCTGTTATGGAAAACCCTGTGTAATAATCGTTGTATATTTAAACATTTTTATAAGCATTCTATATTATTTACCACTAAAAACAAGGCAATAAATATGCTTTGAATTTCGTTTATTATTTGAAGTTGACGTAATATATGTGGGAAAAATCAAATAAATCAATAAAATGGCTTATGTATAATAGAGGATTGAATTGAAGTTCTAAAAGTATTTTTTTATTCCTCAAAAACGTCTCTCAATCACTTCCAAAGACTCGAAATGTAAACAAAGGTAAATCCAGCTGCAACAATCAACAAATGACACAAGGACGATGGCTTGGTATGGCTTCCTGCAAACAAATATATCTGTAATAATACCTGACATGACTGAGTCATTTCGCACAAAAAAAATTCAGTCAATTCTCAAATTCCACCTGAAAATTCCATTGTAAAATACGATGGTATAGACACCGTGGTAAAGTTAGTTAAATTTTTTGGGAAAGATGCCCTTTTAAGCAAATGTGACATAGAAGATGCTTTTCGCATAATATGTATACACCCTGATGATTACAGATTTTTGGGCTTTATTTGGGAAAATCATTATTATTATGACCGTTGTCTTCCAATGGGTGCAAGTAGCAGCTGTCAAATTTTTGAAAAATTTTCCACCGCCCTTCAATGGATAATGGAAAATAAATATCATGCTGCTGGCATGTCTCATATCATTGACGATTTTCTTTTTGTTGGCCCTGCAAAGTCTAAAAAATGTCTTAAAGACCTTCAAAAGTTTTTGTCTTTGTGCAATAAATTGGGTGTCCCAATTAAAGATGAAAAAACAGTTCTTCCAACAACATTAATTACAATTTATGGCATTGAAGTAGACTCGCATAACATGGAATGTCGTCTTCCAGTAGAAAAAATAGAAAAAACAAGAAACCTGTTATTGTCAATTAGCAACAAAAAGAGGGTTACACTAAAACAATTGCAATCAGTAATAGGGCTGTTAAATTTTGCTTGTCTAGTTGTATGCCCTGGTCGAGCATTTCTACGTCGTCTCATCGACCTCACAAAAAATGTCAAATATGCCAAGCATTTCATACGATTAACAAATGAAGCAAGGGCTGATTTAGCGGCTTGGAAACTCTTTATTAATTCATTCAATGGAAAATCATTTTTTCTTAATGATGCATGGTCATCTACTGATCATTTACGACTATTTACTGATGCCTCAGGTAGCATTGGTTTTGCAGCTGTGCTTGGAGAATGTTGGTTTGCCCAGAAATGGTCAGATGATTTGGCAGTACATCAGATTGCAATTAAAGAGTTGTTTCCTATAACATTGGCATTTGAATTATGGGGGGAAAAATTGGCTAATTCCAAAGTCCTGATTTTATCAGACAATATGGCTGTTGTAGATATATTAAACAAAAAATCTTCAAAGGAGCCAGTTATCATGCGTCTAGTAAGACGGTTAGTTGTAGCCTCTCTATGCTGTAATATACTGTTTCGTGCGAAACACATCAAGGGAAAATCTAATATTGTTGCTGATCATTTATCTCGTTTTGAATTTCAGAAGGCAAGGTCAGCTGCTCCTTGGTTAGCCGAGAATCAGACAGAGATTCCGGAGTCAATTTTGAAAATCTGACAACGGATGCAAAAGTTCTAATACAATCAGCTCTTTCCAAATCCGCTAAAAAATCTTATAAAAGAGCTTGGACTTTATTTTGCCAATTTGATCCATTCTGTAACTCACTTCCATTATCCATTGTTCAAACTTGTAATTTCATAGGTCATCTATTCAAGAATGCATATAGCCCAGCAACTATTGCATCTCATATTTCAGCTATAAGCTATTTACATAAATTATTGGGCATGCAAGATCCAACTGAAGCATTTATTGTAAACAAGATGATTAAAGGTTGTGGGAAGTTAAAACCTACAGCAGACACTCGTCTTCCAATTTCAAAAGACATTTTAATTAGTTTGATTTATGCATTAGACAAAGTTCATCAAGACTTTTTTACAAGAGCATTATTAAAAGCAATTTTTCTCCTGGCTTTTAACGCTTTCCTAAGATTAGGAGAAATTTTGATTAAATCCTCCCAAGACCAGAATTTAGTTTTACAGTTCCCAGATGTCTAATTTTCTTGTTATGGGTCAACATGTACAGGCAAAAAAGTGGGAACTACCACATGTACATGTACTTGTATGTCAATTGTTCTAAGACATCACAAAACAATGAAAAATAACCAACCTACTATAATAAGTCTTGAGCCTAACTTGTCAAACCGAGAATTGTGTACTGTTTCAGCCGTTCAACAGTACATACAATTATGTCATCACAAATCCGGCCCACTTTTTTGTTTTCTAAATAAAAACCCTGTGTCATACAGTTATGTCTCTAAACAATTATCAAATTTGTTTAAGTTTCTAGGACTTGATTCAAGTTTATACAAAGGGCACAGTTTTAGGATAGGAGCTGCAACACATGCTGCTAACATGGGTTTTTCTGAAACTTATATAAGAAAGTTAGGTAGATGGAATTCTAATGCTTTGCAAAAATACATACGAATATCAAAATTTCATTGCTAAAACTCTGACAATATTCATGATTATGTATGAACATTTTAAAGAGGTCAGGATTTGCCTGCTCTTATATCACCCAACTACGTGTATAAACATATACATATCTAGTATATAAAAACAGGTCAGGATATGCCTGCTGTTTTAGTTGAAATATGAGAAATGAGGTCAGGATTTGCCTGCTTATTTATGTTTCCTTACATATACTTTACATTTGATTGACATTTTCAGAATGTATTTATCTTTTTTGTTTGTTTTTAACTTTGTTGAGACCTGTGGCTGCAGGTACATGTGAATTTATAGATTTGCTCTTTTCCTTTTTATTGTGTTAGCTCTACATGTAGATGTAGAATTGCAAAGGTCAGCATGTGGCTGCTTTGTAACTGTTACATTTGATTATTACACTATGTATGTTTACTTACAAGTTATCTGTTAGTTACATGTACTCAAAAAATTTGTTAATGCAACAGTACACATGTCATATGTATACATTTTGTAGAACTGTACAAGTATTACTTGGTTTTTGTTTAATGGGAGTTACATTCATATAACTGTTGATAGTATATTAAGCTAGGTTTATTTCTTACTGTTAATCTCAGGGTAGGAATCCAGCAGCATCTTATCTTCGGGTGGTGGCGGAAGCTTTTCCTTTTAAAAAATTAAAAGGACAAGCTTTATGGCCGTTTTTTGGCCACCCCCTTTTTGTCAAGGGGAATAATTTTAAGTTTTATGGGAGTGCCTAATAGTTCAGCATCATCATATCATTACATTGGAGGCACTCCTAGAATTTTGTTGTAAATATTATGTTTTTGTTTCATTAACTTTTGTCATTTAATAAATGACATTTTTGTGGTAAATGTTGTTTTATTTAATTCCCTGACAATAACAAGCTCGCTCAGATGCTGCTGGGTAAATTTTTCGTTGGCCTCAAAATTCCGACCAATGAAACTTTGTATGTAAGCACTGACAAGAATCTTTATAGTTTTCACAAACAATGTAACTTTGTATGTAAGCACAGTCAAGGTACTTCATAGTTCATAAAACTTACACATCGTAAGAGCTGTATGGACAGTCCTAGGGTCAAATGTTCATGAAACTTTTATACTAGTTTTACTTGTATCTTATGGGGTTGATGAGGAACAATATAAAACTTCTTTTATTGTAAAATAAAAGCCTTTATATTGGACGAAGAATATTTTGAGACTTTCCCTTTTTCTATTGTTTACATATTTGTTTTGAGATGTCCGTAAATTAATTAGGTTGCAGCTGGAGCAGGCTGCTGCATAGTCACGTGACTTCAGCCGCCGATCAATTTTAGAAGTGAAAGGTCACGTTTGTGGTCATTGTAACAAAATTTTCCCACCTTCCACCCCTACATACATGTACATGTATACATGCACATGTATATTCCACCATTTTTCAAAGTCACAATTTTATATCTATGCAATACATTTATTATATTTTCTTTTTTACAATTATTAATGATATATGCAATTTTCAGTTACTGTATTTAAATGGTTTAATCTACATGCATGGGCCGTTTTTTGGCCACCCCCTTTTTGTCAAGGGGAATAATTTTAAGTTTTATGGGAGTGCCTAATAGTTCAGCATCATCATATCATTACATTGGAGGCACTCCTAGAATTTTGTTGTAAATATTATGTTTTTGTTTCATTAACTTTTGTCATTTAATAAATGACATTTTTGTGGTAAATGTTGTTTTATTTAATTCCCTGACAATAACAAGCTCGCTCAGATGCTGCTGGGTAAATTTTTCGTTGGCCTCAAAATTCCGACCAATGAAACTTTGTATGTAAGCACTGACAAGAATCTTTATAGTTTTCACAAACAATGTAACTTTGTATGTAAGCACAGTCAAGGTACTTCATAGTTCATAAAACTTACACATCGTAAGAGCTGTATGGACAGTCCTAGGGTCAAATGTTCATGAAACTTTTATACTAGTTTTACTTGTATCTTATGGGGTTGATGAGGAACAATATAAATATATCTGTAATAATACCTGACATGACTGAGTCATTTCGCACAAAAAAAAATCATATGTTCATGTTCATAGTTTAATTGGTTTATTCAAACGGTGTCGTATACCAATGTCAACTTGACAAAACTACGAAAAATTGCGACAAATGTCATACATATTATGTTTGCAAAAGCATACTGCTTTAATAACATATATATGCTTTTGCAAACATACATATGCTATACCTATAGATATGTTTTGATATGACTAGCATATGGTTTTGAAAAATATTGAGAAAATGATAGATTTTCATTGAATAACCAACTTTAAATATATATAGAGTGTTTGTTATCATATGTAAAACATATGTTAGTCATATGTTAAACATAATGTTCGTCATATGCTGAACATATGGTAGCAAACATATAAAATATCATATGGCTGTTTTTATATCATATCTAATATCTTCCCGAGACGCCAATATCATCCCGAGAGCTTTAGCTCGAGGGTATGATATTGGTCGAGGGAGATATGGGGTATGATATGAAAATAGCCATATTATATTTTGTTTATCATATATTTTAAGAATATAAAGAATTTACATATTCAATATATATTCTAATTTGACCAAATAATGGAGTTATTTATGTTGTTTCTATTATTAATGCACACAAAAGTTAAAAAAAAATAAGTTTGAAAATGTCTCCTCCTTTCCTTCTGATGACAAGTTTACAAAATAAAGTTGGATATATTTAGTTATATGTATCTATTTAAGTATATATATATCATTGCATTGAGGCGATAGAGTTGGTTTTTTTCAACTTCCACTGATGCATACAGTGTTTTTGTGACATTTCCATAAAATACCCAAAATTAAATTTGTTTTAAATGCCTCGCTAATGCTCGTGTCATATGCATATGCAACTCGAAAAATCTTTTTTGAGGGCAAATTTTGATCTTCTTTAAAATTGAGCATTTTAATTTTCTACGGTATGTTATTGATTTTTGGGGTGTGATATGGATTTTAGGGGTGTGTTATTGATTTCTAGGGTGTGTTATGGATTTTCAATGGGTATGATATGAAAAGACAGAGATATGGCTAGAATCATCTGTTTGGTATAGAATATCTAAAAAGGCTGTATTATTTAGTAAATATATGATAAATATGTTTATCATATGGGCACGAAACCATAACGTTACATTTTGATATCGATCATAAGATGGAACGATACCAAATGACATATATCATAGAAAAATGCAATAGAATCGACATTGCATTTCACAACGTTCAGATGGATATTCCAGTGTACTTGTAAATTTTACCACCTTAAAATGATCATGTTGAAACACAGATGGTTGAAACAGTGGAAGTCTACAAAATGACCATTTGTAAACATATCATTTCCATTAAACTCTCGAATTTGAGTTTCCCCGACGTTGTATCCTTAATTTCGTTTGAATTAGGTTTTTTTTAATACTTGTGTGTTTAGTTTTTGTGCTTTGTCTAGGAATATTGATAGGGGGAGGGGGTTGGGCCCCAAAAAACTAATTTAACCCCGCCATATTACATGTGGCTGTCCTAAGCCAGGAATCTTTGACAAAGCTTTCGTTTGTACTTGTCTTTTTCATGTTTTCTGTTCCTTGTTTAAGAAGGAGGTCTATCTGTGACTAGATCAGAGCTGGATTTGAATTATATGCATTTTATTAAGAACATGGGCCTATTGCAGAACCGCTAGCAGCGCCTACAGGCCTCGTTGAAGGCTGTTGGCGGTTGTCCGTTGTGGTTGATCTGAATTGCCGCTTGAGTGTGGGCTGTGTCGCGTACACTTATTTCACATCTCATTATTTTCTATTGATTTTTTCATCCCTTGAATATTAATTAAACGAATAGAACAATGATTATAACAATACTAACCACTACATGAAATAATAGACTCGAGCGCTTCCATAGCTTTTTCAGCAAGGCTTTCCCCTAGGTCGAGACCACATGTTTTAGAGATGTTGTCGACACAATCAATGTAGGTTTTTATGGTTCTAGTGAAAACAAATACACAAATAACAAAAAAAAATATACGATTTGCTTCTTTGAAATATTTGATGAGTGGTACTATTACTCGCAATGGAGCAAGTTCAAATTTTAAGTCTAGCTTTCACATGACTTGAGTAAAACAAATTACAGCTATACTGCTGCTTTCTGTTTATTTCAAAACTATTTTAAATATCAGCTTTGTTGATAATATTGTCACTTTTTCTATTTTGATCCTGAATTGTTTATGAAGTTCAAGATGAAATGTAGTCAAAAATTAATTATCACTCTCTTACATGTCTTACTTGAATATTTATAACTAACCCTCAATTTTTTGATATTATTAATATATCGCAAGAGGGCGATCTCTAAAGCGCTCAAAACTTTCAGACGGCTACTAGATCCCATCCAATTAAAACCTTCGCAAGTAAGCGAGTATTTGAAGGTTACATAGTTGTTATTCATAATGCTTTAGATTCTGGAAAAGGTGAATTATTTTTTAATACTTAAAATACATTTAACATACTCGCAACTATCTCTACCGTCCGAGGCTGCATTAATTACTGCCGGGAGACACGTCGTTAACACTGATTTGTAGGCTGTGTCTAGATCACATACCACAGCATCTGTAGCTATCAAGAAAATATTTGGAAATATTTAGTTTATCATATTTATGTCTTTGCATGGAAGCGACCATTTGATTTTTAAAATAAAAAGCAAGAGAGTGCTTAAAATAAAATAAAAAGTCATGATGAGATTTTTTGCTGAACGTAGTGGAGAAAAAATTAAGATCCAGTTTAAATTAGATCGGGGAAAAATCAGACAAGCATTTTATTGATCTGAGTGATATAGATAAAGTAGTTTGTGTGTCTGCATATTTCGAACTGAATTTGATATAATTGCAGAAATTGTAATTATTGTCAAAGTTTCCATCACATACTTATAGTTTTATATTGATGCTATATACATATATGTTTCACTTGTTTAAAATAAATACTGGAAGAAGCAGGGGTACAAATGGGACATTCGATTGTCAAAAGTCCGGAACGGCAAAGACAGAACAAGAGCAGAGCGAAGAAACAGACAACATGAAACAAAATAATACAATAAAATCAAAAAATAGACATCAACAACGCGAACTCAAGTCGTCGCAATAGTGAACTCAGGTGCTCTGGAAGAGTAAATAGATCATGCTTGTTAAGAGTACCCGTCGTACTGCCTGGTTTTTATTACCGGATTATACCAGTATTATATCAGCATGATCAGGTCGAAATAAGAACCTGCTGAATTTCCAAACGGGAGTTATTGATAAGCTGTAATTACTAGAGAGAAAAATAAAACCGTCTCTTTTGATTAGAGGTTCTATCTGATCCATAAACGTCACCTTTCAAAAATAACATTAAATTTAAAATCGCAATGCCAGAATTAAACACGGTTTTGTTGTAACTTACCTTTATAGTTAAGTGTTAAAACAAAAAAAATAAATAAAAGTCCTTCAGACAAAAGCTTGTACATTTTGCGTTATAAAATATATTCAACTCGGTGTAATGAGTAATAGAAATTAAATAAAGTAATTTGGACCAAAAGTTATGCTCCGTAATAATTTGTATTATGACAAAAGTATTTGTTACAGATTTCTGGGAAAATTAAATCAACTATTTATTTTGTTGATTTAATTTTCTATTTTTCTTACCTTATGATCCTTTAAAAGATTGAATTTTAGAAATTAAATGTCTGGTTAAATTCCGACCGACTTTTTATAGATTTTAGGTGTGTTCCGTTTCAATTGGGTTCCCAGAAATCTGTAACAAATACTTTTGTCATAATACAAATTATTACGGAGCATAACTTTTGGTCCAAATTACTTTATTTAATTTCTATTACTCATTACACCGAGTTGAATATAATTTATAACGCAAAATGTACAAACTTTTGTCTGAAGGACTTTTATTTATTTATTTTGTTTTAACACTTAACTATAAAGGTAAGTTACAACAAAACCGTGTTCAATTCTGGCATTGCGATTTAAAATTTAATGTTATTTTTGAAAGGTGACGTTTATGGATCAGATAGAACCTCTAATCAAAAGAGACGGTTTTATTTTTCTCTCAGCAGGTTCTTATTTCGACCTGATCATGCTGATATAATACTGGTATAATCCGGTAATAAAAACCAGGCAGTACGACGGGTACGCTTAACAAGCATAATCTATTTACTCTTCCAGAGCACCTGAGTTCACTATTGCGACGACTTGAGTTCGCGTTGTTGATGTCTATTTTTTTGATTTTATTGTATTATTTTGTTTCATGTTGTCTGATTTTTCCCCGATCTAATTAAAACTAGATCTTGATTTTTTCTCCACTACGTTCAGCAAAAAATCTCATCATGACTTTTTATTTTATTTTAAGCACTCTCCTGCTTTTTATTTTAAAAATCAAATGGTCGCTTCCATGCAAAGATATAAACTAAATATTTCCAAATATTTTCTTGATAGCTACAGATGCTGTGGTATGTGATCTAGACACAGCCTACAAATCAGTGTTAACGACGTGTCTCCCGGCAGTAATTAATGCAGCCTCGGACGGTAGAGATAGTTGCGAGTATGTTAAATGTATTTTAAGTATTAAAAAATAATTCACCTTTTCCAGAATCTAAAGCATTATGAATAACAACTATGTAACTTTCAAATACTCGCTTACTTGCGAAGGTTTTAATTGGATGGGATCTAGTAGCCGTCTGAAAGTTTTGAGTGCTTTAGAGATCGCCCTCTTGCGATATATTAATAATATCAAAAAATTGAGGGTTAGTTATAAATATTCAAGTAAGACATGTAAGAGAGTGATAATTAATTTTTGACTACATTTGATCTTGAACTTCATAAACAATTCAGGATCAAAATAGAAAAAGTGACAATATTATCAAAAAAGCTGATATTTAAAATAGTTTAAAATAAACAGAAAGCAGCAGTATAGCTGTAATTTGTTTTACTCAAGTCATGGGAAAGCTAGACTTAAAATTTGAACTTGCTCCATTGCGAGTAATGGTACCACTTATCAAATATTTCAAAGAAGCAAATCGTATATTTTTTTTTGTTATTTGTGTATTTGTTTTCACTAGGTCCATAAAAACCTACATTGATTGTGTCGACAACATCTCTAAAACATGTGGTCTCGACCTAGGGGAAAGCCTTGCTGAAAAAGCTATGGAAGCGCTCGAGTCTATTATTTCATGTAGTGGTTAGTATTGTTATAATCATTGTTCTATTCGTTTGATTAATATTCAAAGGATGACAAAATGAAAGAACTAATTTAAACGAAATTAAGGATACAACGTCGGGGGAAACACGAGGTTAATGGAAATGTTTAACTAATAAAAATTAATTACTAAAATGTTTTGAAATGTGGTTATTTATTGGTAATCCATCATTTTCTCAATATTTTTCAAAAAAAACTAACCAAAACATATGCTGGTCATATCAAAATATATAAGCACCTGAAATACATGCTTGCTACATGTTTAAACTTTGGTGTTATTTTGTCACAAATCTCAATGTTGTTATTAATAATTTTATGACAATAAAAGTTGATGAATTGATTGATTGATTGATTGATAAACATATTCTTATCGTTATGATAACAGTATGCTTTTGCAAGCATTATTTGTGTAGCATTTGTACTTAATTTTTCATAGTTTTGTCAAGTTGACATAGGTATATATAAGACACTGTTTGAATAAACAGTTTAAACCATGAACATGATTTATTTTTGTGCGGAAATGACTTAGTTATCAAATTACAAATTTATTTGTTTACAGGAAGCCATACCAAACCATCGTCCTTGTGTCATTTGTTGATTATTGCAGCTGGAGTCACCATTGTTTACATTTCGATTCTTTGGAGGTGATTGAGGGACGCTTTTTTGGAATGAAAATACCTTGGGAATTTTAATCTCTATTCATAACCCATTCCATCGAATTATTTCATTTTCCCACATATGCCAGCGCTCCGCAGATAGCCCTGTTTTTTCTAAGGGGCAGGACCCCCTTTACTTAAATATCTGTAAGGATTCAACTGTTTTTCTGGCATAGCTACATGTATACATCAAGTGGTTCATAAATAAACATACTTTGAGAAAAAGGGGTCATAATGTATAAAACAAGGGATTTTGCATAACACTGTTGCCATGGAAACAGCAATAATTTGCTTCAAAAAACCTAAAAAACAGTGTCAACACACTTTTTTTGCATGAAATTTGAACACTGTTCTTCCCAAATATGTTGACATTTTATTTCACTTTCCTGTAGAGCAGATGTTTAATTTTCAGAAAAATAGCCTCAACCTGGGTCATCGCCGTTTTGATTTTGCGCTATCTTAGTGGCCATAAAAAGTTTTTATTTTAATGCATAGAAAATTACCTAAAAATACACCATCCTAGTTTCCCTTTGCATCCACCATGTTGTTTACATATAAAGCTAGCAACACTAAATTATGTATCAAAATTTTGGGGAAGTGCCAAATACCACATTTTTTCAAATAAAAATATATGATATAATATTAGGTAACCATAGCAACAGGTTTTGTAAAATTTTCTATATTTTCAACCCTAGCCAAATTTGGGAAACTAACACCCATCTGTGGAAAGCCTGCTTAAGCCGAAAACATTTTTTCGACTACTTTTCATTTTGCAATAATTTTAAAGTTCAGAATCTTGCCATTACAAAACACAAAAAAGTTTCGAAATTGCTTTACGAATAGCGAAGTAATGGTTGTTCCAATATGCAAGCCGGCTTAAAAAAAAATCGCATTTTTTACCTTTCCCCTTTTCTCTAGTCAAAACTTTCAAGAATTGATATGCATTTTGGATCAAAACAGGTATTTCTTAATAAATTGATTGTTTAATCGTTCTTTTGGTGACTTTGACCAATTTCACATCAAAAAACTTCTATATTCATGGAAAAAATTATCTGTTTTGAGTAAAAAAAGTAAGTAACAACAAGAAAATTGAAGCCTTTTTTGTGTTCCATGACCTCTAGATAAAAGTTTCTGTGCTTAAGGTAGTACAGTGGTATAACACTGAGCATCTTTTCTGAGCATGTTACTAAATTTAAGCAAAGGCAAAAACATTGCTATTTAACTGTATGAAGATTGCTAGTAATATAAATTATTACAGAAAAAAATAAGTTTGAAACAAAACCTAACTGTTATAACCATTTTATAACATTTCCCGTACTTTTTTAAAGGGAGATAATTTGTATGAAATGTGTAGGAAAAATTCAGTTTTTCCAATTTATTTTCAGAAAATTAACGGTGACCCCATGATTTTATACCTTATTTTCAAAAAACTAACAAAAATTGATGTTTTGACAAAATATAACAAAAATCTATCCCGTGAAATTTGAAAAATATAATTTAAACCATTTTTCCCTATATAATCTATATAAAAATGGCCAAATTTGAACTGTTTTTGATCAACTTTCTACAAAAATTAAGCACGGTGACCTATTCTTTTTATTTTATTTTTCAAACATATGCACATAGATACTTCTTATGACAAAATTTTAAAAAATTCTATCCTACCGATTTTTTACTATTGTACTACCTTAAAAGTGTACTAAATGGATGGGCTTTAGTATTTTCAACTTATAGTGTATGAAATGAGCTTTCCAAAGATATCTTTGCTATGTGCGTGACCCAAATGGTTATGAAGTTACACAAATTTTAAAAATTAGGGCGGACTGGTAAAAACTTTGAAAAAAACAATACGACCCAAAATGTTCTATTGTTATATACTGGTTGCTATAGTGATTTTGAAAGAATTATGAAACCGACATATGTGATTTTAGGCTTAAGTGAACCTACAGGATCTAATTGAAATTTTTTACAATAGTTGTCAGGTTCTTACATGGATGAATCAAGCTGTTTTGGTCATTGAAATACGCTTAAGCCAGCGCTCCGCAGATAGCCCTGTTTTTTCTAAGGGGCAGGACCCCCTTTACTTAAATATCTGTAAGGATTCAACTGTTTTTCTGGCATAGCTACATGTATACATCAAGTGGTTCATAAATAAACATACTTTGAGAAAAAGGGGTCATAATGTATAAAACAAGGGATTTTGCATAACACTGTTGCCATGGAAACAGCAATAATTTGCTTCAAAAAACCTAAAAAACAGTGTCAACACACTTTTTTTGCATGAAATTTGAACACTGTTCTTCCCAAATATGTTGACATTTTATTTCACTTTCCTGTAGAGCAGATGTTTAATTTTCAGAAAAATAGCCTCAACCTGGGTCATCGCCGTTTTGATTTTAGTGGCCATAAAAAGTTTTTATTTTAATGCATAGAAAATTACCTAAAAATACACCATCCTAGTTTCCCTTTGCATCCACCATGTTGTTTACATATAAAGCTAGCAACACTAAATTATGTATCAAAATTTTGGGGAAGTGCCAAATACCACATTTTTTCAAATAAAAATATATGATATAATATTAAGTAACCATAGCAACAGGTTTTGTAAAAATTTTCTATATTTTCAACCCTAGCCAAATTTGGGAAACTAACACCCATCTGTGGAAAGCCTGCTATGTATTACGTCAACTTCAATAATAAACGAAATTAAAACTATATTGCTTTCTTTTTAACGGTAGATGAAGAATCCTTTTAAAAATGTTTGAATATGTATAGATTATTACACAGGGTTTTCCAGGATCGGCCCATATCATTCCGTTACTTCCGAGTCTATATGGGTCTATATTGAAAACCCTGAGTCATAATCTCTTTCTCATACCATTTTCCACAAAAGACCTAAAAGTAAAAGCTCGAGAACTCGAGAAAACCTACACTAAGTCTAGTCTTTTGCATGTAGGATCATTTTCTTCACCCAATAAATGATCTTTAAAACCTGAAATGTATTAGGCATCCGACATACTTTCATTTTTTTTCAGTTCAATATTTCACTGAAAAAGTATATGTTTCTGACTTTGTTTACGAAATAAATTGGGGTCGATAATCGCTGTTGATGGACCAAAGGGTAATCACAAGCCTGGTCGCCAGACATGTCTGCCACGAAATTTCCAATAAAGGAGTAGAGCCACGAAGGCCCCATAATGGCCCAAAAATTCAACTTTGATATATCTGCTTGTAGTTGCTGCATTTATATTCAATAGTCTTTATATTTCATGAATTGCAATATTTTTTTCTTCAATTATTTATCAATAAGGAGAGCAGTGAGGTAAAAAATAGACTATTTTGTGAAAAATAACAATTTGTGACAGTTTTCCTTGATTTTCATGTATAAATCGATGAATATGAAATGGGCCACACCTGTCGACCAAAATTATTTTAAGGTTCATGGTTACACTTCCAAAAAAAATGGTAGTTATTGGACCTATTTTTCTAGTCTATGTACAACTTAAACGACACATAGAAATATAAGATAAAGTGTAGCAGCGTCTAGCTATAAAAATCGCTATTACACTTTCGAAAAAATGACTGATATTTCACGTCTTTTTTCAGTCTATGTGGAGCCTAAACTACACATTCAATCGCTTAATAAGGCGTAGCAGCGTCTAGATAAATAATTTTTGCACAAAGTTTTAGTATTTTGGAGGTGTAAACTTGATCCGTTTTGCCGGAGCATTTTCTTTGCGTTTTTCAGTTCACCCAAATATAGCCAAATATCAACCTTGCCCTGTCAAATGGCCTCCACGTGCAAGGTAGTTCTATTATTGATGTTATTAAAAATACTCACAATTGGTTTTAGAGAAGGTTATTAAGGGGTACTTCATGCTTTATTTAAGGCGCAATTTAAACGGAAAGAAAATGAATAGAGAAAACAACAAGATTTATCTTGTAAAATAGAAGTGAAAATGGTCGGCGATTTTTATAGCTAGACGCTGCTACACTTTATCTTATATTTCTATGTGTATGTGTCGTTTAAGTTGTACATAGACTAGAAAAATAGGTCCAATAACTACCATTTTTTTTGGAAGTGTAACCATGAACCTTAATTCAAAATGTTTAAAACACCAGGTTTCTTTCCTTGTACTGCACGTGGTCGATATCCTCGGTGCCGGATTTTGCTTTCCTATTCGATCTTTTTTGGTTTTGAGAACCCTTTGTTCAATAATTTGGGTTTTTGATCTTCAAATGTTTTGTTTCAAATGACGCTGATGAGAGGTTACTCCTTTAAATATGCATATACAGCATAACCAAATTACCCGTTTTTATACCAGTTTTGATATTTGTATTTTCAAAAATGGACAAAATTATTCGGGAGTGATAAGCAATCTTCCTTAGTTTAAAGAAAACTATTCATTAAAAAAAAAACAAAGTTTAAAAAAAAGTTTTGTATATTTTTGATATTATACATTTATCTTTTAAAATTCCTTAAAGAAAACAATGAGTTGCTGTATACATACAAATAACATGTGGTACACAAAGTATAGCTTTCGCTTAATATTGCCTAGCTGGCAGAGTAGTCTCATACGGTCTCTAAAAAGTTATTCCCTCGATATCAGCCACTGGTGAAACCTGTTAGACGAAATGGTTAGTGATTGTTTTGATAAGTACTTGGCAGGTTGCTGTACTGAGATGATCACCTCAGTATCACTATTATAACAACCACGTTGTGTTTTGTGTTACTACCGGACCCTAAGATCACAATGGAAGGCGATTTGGTGCTATTACACCTGATTTAATCCACCAATTCTTTTGAAATGCCTGTACGAAGTCAGGACCATTGCGATCTTCAATTCCTCCGGTATCTGCCATGTTCTGTCTTTTCTCTTGGATATTTGAGATTGATCCTCCATGTTCGGTAGTTTAGTGTATACCTTTATCCTATGAATTAGTTTAGTTTAACCATATTTATTTTTCCTGGATTTGGTTTGACTCCCAATACATAGGTTCATGGTTGAATGATGGTTAGGGGTGAAAGTTAAATTTCATGGACTAATTTTCTGGTTCATTCTCTCTTTACAACATTTGCGAGAATGGTCTCAATAAACATGGCCAGTTCTTCGGAAGAGACGAAAAAAGGTTAACCCGTGTATGGGGAAAGCAATAATGACCCCTTTGAAATGTTTGATAAGAATAGGCTTAATGAGGTCCGCTACGAGGGTCGCACTCGCAAACTGCAAACTAGATAGGGATTTACAAAATCATACAGCTTGTTTCCCAATCCATGATATATATGTTTAAGCTAGATGAGAAAGTTTTCTTTAATTAAATTTAATCCAGTACTTTGAAACAATCTCACTGCATTTTTGTCTTACAAGCCTAATACAGTAATACATGTACTTAGAGTGCCCTCCCTGTGGGGTCCTCCTTTCTTTTATATGTTCAAAGTACATCTAAAATAACATTATTTTGAATATTATTTCAAAACAAATTCTTAAACGGTTAATTGTATTCTTGGTAAAATTGAACAATTTTTTTTCTTATTTTTCTAACTTTGTATTATAATAATAGGATCGACTTTTTCTTCGAACATCGTGGGATATTTACAGATTATTGTAAAAGGCCTTTTAAATGTAATTTGATCTAAAAATTATGTGCCGTTTAATACACAGAAGTGTCCTACATTCAGAAATATTTTCCTAACATTGTTTATTCTGTTGTTTCGGTTTTCATAGGCAAGTTTAAACCACGAATATATGAGTCAAACGACTTTCCTGCAAGTTTAATGTTCTCAAATCCATCTAGTCGTATATATAAAAGATATTCGGTTTGCACTAGTTAATTCCTCTTTAACTATCTACTCAACCAAACGTTTATGAAACTTGGTCCAAGAAAATGGTACATATATGTACTGTAGCTCGTAGCCTTGTGTACCATATGCATATTACCAAGAAATTTATCCTCAAAATTTTGCGGAAGTAGCATACCTTTGAACTAATACTTTAGGGGAAATAAGGGGGACAGACAAAAACAAACCAAAATTTTCTTATAAAAATTTGAATTCTGTTCATTAATACATCTTGTAATCATATGTACATGTATGAGACTGTTTATATTAAGAGAAGAAACACAAGTAATGTGTAAAGAGTAGGGCTTTTTATTACTCCTGCTTGCAATGTATTATTATTTACAGGTAGTGTTTTTGCATCAGAGTTAGACTGTTACAGTTGCATCCTCTTCTTTTGACCTTGACATTGTGTTTTCAATTGAACAACTATTGTTTGCCTTTACAGTTAAAGGTCAAGGTCATATAATATTATAAAGAAACATGTTGAACAAAAGAGAGTATAAGGATATGCATGTAAGCACATTAAAAATAAACAAATTTGTTCAAAAGAAAATAATGTTATGAACAAAAAGGATTTTTTTTAAAATGTCTGCTGTTCATTGCCATGGCGATACATTGATACTGCATCTTAAAAATACAACATCCACTTACCACATCATGCACATGTACCACAGATAGTGAAACAAAGTGTTAAACAATGATTTCTGATTCCCTAAAACATGTTTCTTTGATTAAATATGCTACTATTGCACATTAGCGAAATTTATGATAAAACCGTGTGTCATAAAAATGGTTTCTAAGGAACAAATTGGTTGCTTTGGAGGTTTTTACTTATTATATTTTTATAAATCATTGTATTTTAGCAATAACAATGTATGTTGGGTATTCTTGTTTTGTTTTAATGTATATAAAGCTAACCAGTTTTAGATATTTCAGGTCATTAAAGCCTTTGACAGTCGTGATTTTACCAAATAAGACTTGAAACATTCAATGTTTTTAACCTAATAAAAAAAAATAAAAACACCTGACTACCCAATGTTTTTTCATAAATTGATTCTACAAGACAGTGTCTTTATTTCAGTGTATAGAAAATATCAAGCTGTGTTGCCTTTTCCAGTATTAAACTTTTTAAAAAGCTTACATTTTCATAGTTTTAGATCCAGCAAAAACCGTTTAAGAATTTGTTTTGAAATAATATTCAAAATAATGTTATTTTAGATGTACCTTGAACATATAAAAGAAAGGAGGACCCAATAGGGAGGGCACTCTAAGTATTACTGTATTAGGCTTGTAAGACAAAAATGCAGTGAGATTGTTTCAAAGTACTGGATTAAATTTAATTAAAGAAAACTTTCTCATCTAGCTTAAACATATATATCATGGATTGGGAAACAAGCTGTATGATTTTGTAAATCCCTATCTAGTTTGCAGTTTGCGAGTGCGACCCTCGTAGCGGACCTCATTAAGCCTATTCTTATCAAACATTTCAAAGGGGTCATTATTGCTTTCCCCATACACGGGTTAACCTTTTTTCGTCTCTTCCGAAGAACTGGCCATGTTTATTGAGACCATTCTCGCAAATGTTGTAAAGAGAGAATGAACCAGAAAATTAGTCCATGAAATCTAACTTTCACCCCTAACCATCATTCAACCATGAACCTATGTATTGGGAGTCAAACCAAATCCAGGAAAAATAAATATGGTTAAAATAATTCATAGGATAAAGGTATACACTAAACTACCGAACATGGAGGATCAATCTCAAATATCCAAGAGAAAAGACAGAACATGGCAGATACCGGAGGAATTGAAGATCGCAATGGTCCTGACTTCGTACAGGCATTTCAAAAGAATTGGTGGATTAAATCAGGTGTAATAGCACCAAATCGCCTTCCATTGTGATCTTAGGGTCCGGTAGTAACACAAAACACAACGTGGTTGTTATAATAGTGATACTGAGGTGATCATCTCAGTACAGCAACCTGCCAAGTACTTATCAAAACAATCACTAACCATTTCGTCTAACAGGTTTCACCAGTGGCTGATATCGAGGGAATAACTTTTTAGAGACCGTATGAGACTACTCGGCCAGCTAGGCAATATTAAGCGAAAGCTATACTTTGTGTACCACATGTTATTTGTATGTATACAGCAACTCATTGTTTTCTTTAAGGAATTTTAAAAGATAAATGTATAATATAAAAAATATACAAAACTTTTTTTTTAAGTCGCCCAAAACAAAGTTTGGGAGACTTATTGTTTTTGCACCGTTTCTTATTATTATTATTAAATCCCCGAACACGAAGTGTCGGGGACATATTGTTTTTGCTCGGTTTCTTATTATTATTATTATTATTATTATTATTATTATTATTATTATTATTATGTCCCCGAACACGAAGTGTCGGGGGCATATTGTTTTTGCTCGGTTTCTTATTATTATTATTATTATTATTATGTCCCCGAACACGAAGTGTCGGGGACATATTGTTTTTGCTCGGTTTCTTATTATTATTATGTCCCCGAACACGAAGTGTCGGGGACATATTGTTTTTGCTCGGTTTCTTATTATTATGTCCCCGAACACGAAGTGTCGGGGACATATTGTTTTTGCTCGGTTTCTTATTATTATTATTATTATTATTATTATGTCCCCGACCACGAAGTGTCGTCGGGGACATATTGTTTTTACTCCGTTTCTTATTTTTATGTCCCCGAACACGAAGTGTCGGGGACATATTGTTTTTGCTCGGTTTCTTATTATTATTATTATTATTATTAAGGTCTTTCCCACTACAGTGGAAAGACCTTACTGTATTTCTTATGGTTATTAAGGTCTTTCCCACTACAGTGGAAAGACCTTACTGTATTTCTTATGGTTATTATTATTATTATTATTATTATTTTTCTTCTTCTTTTCCGCTGTGAATGTCGCAAAAGTGTCGTGACATATCTTTACGATACTTCTTGCGTTAACTCGGTCAGACCCAGACTCGCCTTGACCGCAACCTGAAAACCGAACTATTTTTAGTAACGGAGTTATCTGCCCCAGACCGAAAACCCTTGTTATCAGATAATCTCAGAAACCGTAACCGGTATCAAAAATCTAAAGTGTGGGAAATGTTGCTGGACTCATGAGAACATGTCATCACGAAAAAAAAAATTTTCGATCAACTTCCTGGTTACGCGTTTTTGAGTCGAAACCTGTCGCGACACGTCAATTTTTTTTTCTTCAAAACGGTTAGTCCTAGAGACTTGGGACCTTCACCAATCATCCTAGGTGACATATGTTGCATTCAAAAATGTCAAGGTCAAAGGTCAAATCTCAAGGTCAGAGGTCATGGCACACCTTGTTTGCAGTATAGCTCAAAAACCATACAAAATTGAAGCAGACATGTAATGGGAAAAATACTCGTCTCATTTAGACCTTTATTTGATATAAAGGGTCGAACACTGTGCGACAAACCGTTTTCGAGTTATAGCCCTTAACGCGTTTCGGCTTATTCATTTTTGGCTTATAACTTTTAAACCGTCAGAGATAATATAGTAAACATATGGGTTTTTTGTGACCGTCTTTATATGTCCTTCAATATAAGACCAAAGTCGATTGGTTACGGGCAGCCATTTTCAAAATGACTGACACCGTAAACAGTTTTTATGAAATAGCACTTAAACCGTACAAAATTGAAGCGGACAATACATGGAAAAAATGTTCGCCATGTCGAAAGCTACAAAAAGGGTTTCAGGTGCGAAAGCGTAAAACTTGTCGTTTTTGAGTTATCGCCCTTGATTCTTATTTTTAAAATGATTTTTTGTTTATAACTTTTAATCCATAAAAGATGATGAATGAAACATAGGGTTCATTTGAAAGAGGATTAAATTACCTACAATTTGAACCCAAACAGTACATGATTCGGTTGAACGGTTTCAAAATGGCGGCCAAAACAAGTTTCGCGAAACACGTTTTTTGCCAATAACTTGAAAACCATAACAGATAGTATAGTAAACATGTATACTTAAATGAATCAGTATATAAAGAGCTACAATTTGAGTCCAAGGTCAAAGGTCATAGGTCAAGGTCATTCCCTAGCAACAAGGTAACATTAATGAAAAGTCCATAGCAACCATATATATTCTAAACCAAGACTACTTTTTGAGTTAAGGGGTAAGTTTTTTCAACCGGAAGTCCATAGCAACCGTAATAAAAGTCCTTAGCAACCATACTTTTTCTGACTCTAGGTTCCCTGCTCTTCATTCTGGAGCCTATATCACAATAATTGGCAACATCAAGTCATAAACAAAGTGACTAAAATGTCTTTAGTACTTGTATAAAATACCATAACAGAAACATAAGACAGGGAAAGACCTCACATTTGTTCTCTGAACAAATGACTTTTTAATTATTATTTTTCTTCTTCTTTTCCGCTGTGAATGTCGCAAAAGTGTCGCGACATATCTTTACGATACTTCTTGCGTTAACTTGGTCATACCCAGACTCGCCTTGACCGCAACCTGAAAACCAAACTATTTTTAGTAACGGAGTTATCTGCCCCAGACCGAAAACCCTTGTTATCAGATAATCTCAGAAACGGTAACTGATATCAAAAATTTAAAGTGTGGGAAATGTTGCTGGACTCATGGGAACATGTCATCACGAAAAAAAAATTTTTTCGATCAACTTCCTGGTTAGGCGTTTTTGAGTCGAAACCTGTCGTGACACGTCAAAATTTTTTTCTTCAAAACGGTAAGTCCTAAAGACTTGGGACCTTCACCAATCATCCTAAGTGACATATGTTACATCTAAAAATGTCAAGGTCAAAGGTCAAATCTCAAGGTCAGAGGTCATGATACACCTTGTTTGCAGTATAGCTCAAAAACCATACAAAATTGAAGCAGACATGTAATGGGGAAAATACTCGTCTCATTTAGACCTTTATTTGATTTAAAGGGTCGAACACTGTACGACAAACCGTTTTCGAGTTATGGCCCTTAACGCGTTTCTGTTTTTCTGTTTTTGGCTTATAACTTTTAAACCGTCAGAGATAATATAGTAAACATATGGGTTTTTTGTGACCGTCATTATATCTCCTTCAATTTAAGACCAAAGTCGAATGGTTACGGGCAGCCATTTTCAAAATGGCTGAAACCGTAAACAGTTTTTATGAAATAACACTTAAACCGTACAAAATTGAAGCGGACAATACATGGAAAAAATGTTCGCCATGTCGAAATCTACAAAAAGTGTTTCAGGTGCGAAAGCGTAAAACTTGTCGTTTTTGAGTTATTGCCCTTGATTCGTATTTTTAAAATGATTTTTTGTTTATAACTTTTTAACCATAAAAGATGGTGAATGAAACATAGGGTTTATTTGAAAGAGATTTGAATTAACCTACAATTTGAACCCAAACAGTACATGATTCGGTTGAACGGTTCCAAAATGGCGGCCAAAACAAGTTTCGCGAGACATGTTTTTAACCAATAACTTGAAAACCATAACAGATAGTATAGTAAACATGTATACTTAAATGAATCAGAATGCAAAGAGCTACAATTTGAGTCCAAGGTCCAAGGTCATAGGTCAAGGTCATTCCCTAGCAACAAGGTAACCTTCATGAAAAGTCCATAGCAACCATACATATTCTTAAACCAGACTACTTTCTGAGTTTAGATGTAAGTTTTTTCAACCGGAAGTGATATTTAGTCCATAGCAACCGACATAAAAAAACTTAGCAACCATACTTTTTTCTGACTCTAGGCCCCCTGATCTTCATTCTGGAGCCTATATCACAATAAATGGCAATAAACAAAGGGACTCAAATGTCTTTAGTACTTGTATAAAATACCATTACAAAAACATAAGGCAGGGAAAGACCTCACATTTGTTCTCTGAACAAATGTCTTTTTAATTATTATTATTATTATTATTATTATTATTATTATGTCCCCGAACACGAAGTGTCGGGGGCATATTGTTTTTGCTCGGTTTCTTATTATTATTATTATTATTATTATTATGTCCCCGAACACGAAGTGTCGGGGACATATTGTTTTTGCTCGGTTTCTTATTATTAAGGTCTTTCCCTTCCGTAGGAAAGACCTTATTGATTTCGTTATGATTATTATTATTCTTTTTTTTTTCTGCCGTTCGTGAGCAAAAAGTTTCTTGACCGATCTTAACCAAATTTGGCACACTTGTTCAGCACTGCTAGGAATAGATATGACTAAGGGCCTGACGCTAAAATATTTGTAGTTTCGGCGCAATAGCGCAAAACGCTGTTTACCCTTGTTATCAGGTGAGCTCAAAAACGGTAATAGTTATCAAGATTCTGATAAGTGAAAATGGTAGCTTACATCCTGGTGATGATTTATCATGCAAAAAGAATGCTGTAATTTACTTCCTGGTTGCGCGCGTATGGCGCAAACTTGGCGCAAAAAGTCAAAAATGTCCGATTTTGATGAAATTTGGTTTCCAGGTAGATTTGAAGGTCCTGATAACGAATCTGTGGTCACATTTTTTTTTTGCGTTTACCATTGCCAAAATGGCGGTCGTCAAATGGTTTTTTACTTATAACTCGAAAACGGCTAGAGATAGTATAGACAATATATGAACAAAAAATGATCGTCTTAAAAAGACCTACAATTTGAGTCCAAGAAGTGCATGATTCGGTTGAGCGGTTTTGAAATGGCGGCCGAAACAGGTTTTCGCGAAATACGTTTTTTGCCAATAACTTGAAAACGGTAAAAGATTGTATAATAGACATGTGTATAAAAAATGACCGTCTTCACAAGACCTATCATTTAAGCCCAAGAAATACATATAACGGTTGACTGGTTTCAAAATGGCGGCCAAAAACCTCATCCTATGCATTATTTACTTGTATATAACATTTAACATTTAAACAGTAACATATAATATAGTAAATTTATATATTTTGATTATCAATAATTAAAGAACTTAACTTTAAGACAAAGGTCACAGGTCATAGGTCACCTTTACGGGAAAGACCTCTCATTTGTTCTCTGAACAAATGGCATTTTAATTATTATTATTATTATTATTATTATTATTATTATTATGTCCCCGAACACGAAGTGTCGGGGACATATTGTTTTTGCTCGGTTTCTTATTATTATTATGTCCCCGAACACGAAGTGTCGGGGACATATTGTTTTTGCTCGGTTTCTTATTATTATGTCCCCGAACACGAAGTGTCGGGGACATATTGTTTTTGCTCGGTTTCTTATTATTATTATTATTAAGTCGCGCAAAACATAGTTTTGGGGACTTATTGTTTTTGCACCGTTTCTTATTATTATTATTATTATATCTCCCAAACACTATGTTTGGGAGATATATTGTTTTTACTCTGTTTCTTATTATTATTCTTTTTTTTTCTTCCGGACATGAACTTGTCCGGAAGGTTTCTCGGAAACTACTCAATGGATCTTCATGAAATTTTATTTGTTGTTAGAGTTGGTCCCAAAGGTGTGCATGCACTTATCGGAATTTTCAAAATGGCTGCCGTTTCCATGGAAACGATATAAGGTCATAATATAGGACATTGCCATATCTCGGTTACCTAGGTGCGCAGGGTTCTGAAATTTTGCAGGGTGATAGAGCAAAAGGAGCTCTTTAATAATACGGAAAAAAAATTTGAAGCGATATTTACGGTTTTCGAGTTATTCACGAAAATGCGATTTTTCGGTCCAAAAAATGGGAAAACTGTAAAAATGCTACGATTTCGACAAAATTTGGTATCTAGGGGTTTCAAATGATGACGAGTTAGGATGCGATTTCTAAATTTATACAAAAGTGACAATATGCGTACGTTTGGGAGATATTTTTGTGTTGGGCATCCCCAACACAGTCAGCACTAGTTATTATTATTATGTCCCCGAACACGAAGTGTCGGGGACATATTGTTTTTGCTCGGTTTCTTATTATTATTATTAAGTCGCCCAAAACAAAGTTTGGGAGACTTATTGTTTTTGCACCGTTTCTTATTATTATTATTATTATTATTATTATTATTATTATTCTGATTCTTTATCGTAAAGTTGTCCTCCCTAATACAAGAAAATGGTCCAAGGAAATTGAATAACACTTGTGAGATTGGATAGTGGGTCACTCAAAGTTGTGTAATGCACTTTTAAAATTTTCAAGATGGCCGCCGTTTCAAAATGGCGGCCATCGGAAAAAGTGGGCGGAAATTTTTTTTTCATCGGATCGTCCTGAAAATTGGTCATCTGGGTAAAGTGGGTATGCTGAACTCAAATCTGCGACCGGATTTGAAATCCGACTTACGGTTTCAAAATGGCGGCCATTTTACTACACCCGCCCCCCTAAAAACGTCAACTTTGTGCGATTTCAACGAAATTTGATTTCTAGACTTATTTTGATGCACTGATTTGAATGGAACTCTATCCAAGGCGATTTTGGGCGACTTGTGTGTTGGCATCCCAACACAATTATACCTAGTTATTATTATTATTATTATTTTTCTCGGTATTCTGGATCGTGAACTTGTCCACCTCATTTTTTCGACATCTTTTAAGGTAGGAAGCTGAAAATTCATAAATCAAGAGTATGGAATGGGAGATTGTGCTTTTTGTATTTTTCGCCGAAATCGAACGACCCCTTATAGGTCAAAAAAGGGCCTCAAAATGGCTCCTCGAAACCGAAGTTGAATTTTTCCTGGCATTTCTGATCCGGCAGGGGTAGGAAAAATTCCCTTATAGGTTTAGTGCGGATATACAATACCTTTCATTTAAAAAAAAAATTTTGAAAATCGGACTTACCGTTTTCAAAATTTTGCAAAAAATCGAAAATTATTTTTTTGTAAGATTGAGTTATCTTTCTTTGTACCATATATTTTGTGATATTAATGAAAAAAATTCTCAACTTTGTTATTTCTTAATGAAAATTGGTTTACAAGGTAATAGTGGTATGCCGAGTTCAATTTTGGAATCGAAAAATTTTTTTGGGCGGCCATTTTAAAAATGGCCGCCATTTCCCGCCAAAATTAAAATTACTCCGATTTTAATGAAAATTGGTATATAAGGTAATAGTGGTATTGCGAGATGATTTTTGACATCAAAATTTTTTTAACGTCGGCCATTTTCAAAATGGCCGTCGTTTCCCGCCAAAATTAAAGTTATTCTGATTTTGATGAAAATTGGTTTACAAGGTAATAGTGGTATGCCGAGTTGATTTTTGACATTAAAAATTTTCATCGTCGACCATTTTCAAAATGGCCGCCGTTTCCCGCCATAATTAAAGTTACTCCGATTTTGATGAAAATTGGTATATCAGGTAATAATGATATGGCGAGTTGATTTTTTACATTGAAATTTATTTGTAGTCGGCCATTTTGAAAATGGCCGCCATTTCCCGCAAAAATTAAACTTACTCCTATTTTGATGAAAATTGGATATAATAAGTTATCTCAAGTGCTAAGAGACATTTTGACAAAGAGGGGTACGTGAGGGGACATATATGTGACTCGCTTGCGATCACAATTAGAACTAGTTATTATTCTGATTTTTTATCGTAAAGTTGTCCTCCCTAATACAAGAAAACGGTTCAAGGAAATTGAATAACACTTGTTGGATTGGATAGTGGGTCACTCAAAGGCGTGTAATCATGTTTTGAAATTTTCAAGATGGCCGCCGTTTCAAAATGGCGGCCGTCGGAAAAAGTGGGCGAAAAATTTTTTTTCATTGGATCGTCTTGAAAATTGGTCATCTGGGTAAAGCGGGTATGCTGAATTCAAATCTGCGACCGGATTTGAAATCCGACTTCCGGTTTCAAAATGGCAGCCATTTTACTACACCCGCCCCCTTTAAAATGTGAACTTTGTCCGATTTCAATGAAATTTGATTTCTATACATATTTTATTGTACTGAATGGGAAGAAAAAGTATCCAAGGCGATTTTGGGCGACTTGTGTGTTGGCATCCCAACACAGATTATAGCTAGTTATTATTATTATTATTATTTTTCTCGGTATTCTGGAGTGGTGAACTTGTCCACCTCATTTTTTCGACATCTTTTAAGGTAGGAAGCTGAAACTTCATAAATCAAGAGTATGGAATGGGAGATTGTGCTTTTTGTATTTTTCGCCGAAATCGAATGACCCCTTATAGGTCAAAAAAGGGCGTCAAAATGGCTCCTCGAAACCGAAGTTGAATTTCTACCTGGCATTTCTGATCCGGCAGGGGTAGGAAAAATTCCTTTATAGGGTAAGTGTAGACTTTTAATACCTTTCATTTAAAAAAAAAATTTGAAAATCGGACTTACGGTTTTCAAAATTTTGCAAAAAATCGAAATTTAATTTTTTTGTCAAATTGAGTTATCTTTCTTGGTACAATATATTTTGTAATAGTAATGTTAAAATTCTCAACTTTGTTATTTCTTAATGAAAATCGGTTTACTAGGTAATAGTGATATGCCGAGTTCATTTTTGGTAATAAAAAAAATTTTGGCGGCCATTTTAAAAATGGCGGCTAAAATGGCCGCCATTTTCCCGCCAAAAATTAAAGTTACTCCGATTTTGATGAAAATTGGTATACAAGGTAATAGTGGTAGGGCTAGTTGATTTTTGACATCAAAATTTTTTTATCGTCGGCCATTTTAAAAATGGCCGCCATTTCCCGCCAAAAAATTAAAATTACTCCGATTTTAATGAAAATTGGTATATAAGGTAATAGTGGTATGGCGAGTTGATTTTTGACATCAAATTTTTTTTATCGTCAGCCATTTTCAAAATGGCCGCCGTTTCCCGCCAAAATTAAATTTACTCAGATTTTAACGAAAATTGGTATATAAGGTAATAGTTGTATGGCGAGTTGATTTTTGACATCGAAATATTTTTATTGTCGGCCATTTTAAAAATGGCCGCCGTTTCCCGCCAAAATTGAACTTACTCCTATTTTGATGAAAATTGGATAAGTTAAGTTATCTCAAATGCCAAGAGACATTGACAAAGAGGGGTACGTGAGGGGACATTTTTGTGACTCGCTTGCGATCACAATTAGAACTAGTTATTATTAAGTCGCCCAAAACAAAGTTTGGGAGACTTATTGTTTTTGCACCGTTTCTTATTATTATTATTAAGTCGCCCAAAACAAAGTTTGGGAGACTTATTGTTTTTGCACCGTTTCTTATTATTAAGTCGCCCAAAACAAAGTTTGGGAGACTTATTGTTTTTGCACCGTTTCTTATTATTATTATTATTATTATTATTATTATTATTCTTCTGATTCTTTATCGTAAAGTTGTCCTCCCTAATACAAGAAAATGGTCCAAGGAAATTGAATAACACTTGTGAGATTGGATAGTGGGTCACTCAAAGTTGTGTAATGCACTTTTAAAATTTTCAAGATGGCCGCCGTTTCAAAATGGCGGCCATCGGAAAAAGTGGGCGGAAATTTTTTTTTCATCGGATCGTCCTGAAAATTGGTCATCTGGGTAAAGTGGGTATGCTGAACTCAAATCTGCGACCGGATTTGAAATCCGACTTACGGTTTCAAAATGGCGGCCATTTTACTACACCCGCCCCCCTAAAAACGTCAACTTTGTGCGATTTCAACGAAATTTGATTTCTAGACTTATTTTGATGCACTGATTTGAATGGAACTCTATCCAAGGCGATTTTGGGCGACTTGTGTGTTGGCATCCCAACACAATTATACCTAGTTATTATTATTATTATTCTTCTGATTCTTTATCGTAAAGCTGTCCTCCCTAATACAAGAAAACGGTTCAAGGAAATTGAATAACACTTGTTGGATTGGATAGTGGGTCACTCATAGGCGTGTAATCATGTTTTGAAATTTTCAAGATGGCCGCCGTTTCAAAATGGCGGCCGTCGGAAAAAGTGGGCGGAAAATTTTTTTTCATCGGATCGTCTTGAAAATTTGTCATCTGGGTAAAGCGGGTATGCTGAATTCAAATCTGCGACCAGATTTGAAATCCGACTTCCGGTTTCAAAATGGCGGCCATTTTACTACACCCGCCCCCTTTAAAATGTGAACTTTGTCCGATTTCAATGAAATTTGATTTCTATACATATTTTATTGTACTAAATGGGAAGAAAAGGTATCCAAGGCGATTTTGGGCGACTTGTGTGTTGGCATCCCAACACAAATTATAGCTAGTTATTATTATTATTATTCTTCTGATTCTTTATCGTAAAGTTGTCCTCCCTAATACAAGAAAATGGTTCAAGGAAATTGAATAACACTTGTTGGATTGGATAGTGGGTCACTCAAAGGCGTGTAATCAAGTTTTGAAATTTTCAACATGGCCGCCGTTTCAAAATGGCGGCCGTCGGAAAAAGTGGGCGGAAAATTTTTTTTCATCGGATCGTCTTGAAAATTGGTCATCTGGGTAAAACGGGTATGCTGAATTCAAATCTGCGACCAGATTTGAAATCCGACTTCCGGTTTAAAAATGGCGGCCATTTTACTACACCCGCCCCCCTTGGAAATGTGAACTTTGTCCGATTTCAATGAAATTTTATTTCTATACATATTTTATTGCACTGAATGGGAAGAAAAGGTATCCAAGGCGATTTTGGGCGACTTGTGTGTTGGCATCCCAACACAAATTATAGCTTGTTATTATTCTTCTGATTCTTTATCGTAAAGTTGTCCTCCCTAATACAAGAAAATGGTACAAGGAAATTGAATAACACTTGTTGGATTGGATAGTGGGTCACTCAAAGGCGTGTAATCAAGTTTTGAAATTTTCAAGATGGCCGCCGTTTCAAAATGGCGGCCGTCCGAAAAAGTGGGCGGAAAATTTTTTTTCATCGGATCGTCTTGAAAATTGGTCATCTGGGTAAAACGGGTATGCCGCATTCAAATCTGCGACCAGATTTGAAATCCGACTTCCGGTTTTAAAATGGCGGCCATTTTACTACACCCGCCCCCCTTAGAAATGTGAACTTTGTCCGATTTCAATGAAATTTTATTTCTATACATATTTTATTGCACTGAATGGGAAGAAAAAGTATCCAAGGCGATTTTGGGCGACTTGTGTGTTGGCATCCCAACACAAATTATAGCTAGTTATTATTATTATTATTATTATTTTTCTCGGTATTCTGGACCGTGAACTTGTCCACCTCATTTTTTCGACATCTTTTAAGGTAGGAAGCTGAATCTTCATATATCAAGAGTATGGAATGGGAGATTGTGCTTTTTGTATTTTTTGTCGAAATCGAACGATCCCTTATAGGTCAAAATAGGGCCTCAAAATGGCTCCTCGAAACCGAAGTTGAATTTTTACCTGGCATTTCTGATCCGGCAGGGGTAGGACAAATTCCTTTATGGGGTAAGTGTAGACTTTCAATACCTTTCATTTAAAAAAAAAATTTTGGAAATCGGACTTACGGTTTTCAAACTTTTGCAAAAAATCGAAATTTAATTTTTTTGTCATTTTGAGTTATCTTTCTTTGTTCTTTGTATTTTGTAATAGTAATGTAAAAATTCTCAACTTTGTTATTTCTTAATGAAAATTGGTTTACAAGGTAATAGTGGTATGCCGAGTTCATTTATGGTATCGAAAATTTTTTTTGGCGGCCATTTTTAAAATGGCGGCTAAATTTTCCCGCCAAAATTTTAACTTGCTCCGATTTTGATGAAAATTGGTATATAAGGTAATAGTGGTATGGCGAGATGATTTTTGACATCAAAATTTTTCTATCGTCGGCCATTTTCAAAATGGCCGCCTATTCCCGCCAAAATTAAAGTTACTCCGATTTTGACGAAAATTGGTATATAAAGTAATAGTGGTATGGCGAGTTGATTTTTGACATAATTTTTTTTTATTGTCGGCCATTTTCAAAATGGCCGCCGTTTCCCGCCAAAAATCAATGTTACTCCGATTTTAATGAAAATTGGTATATAAGGTTATTGTGGTATGGCGAGTTTATTTTTGATATCAAAAAAGTTTTATTGTTGGCCATTTTCAAAATGGCCGCCGTTTCCCGCCAAAATTAAACTTACTCTGATCTTGATGAAAATTGGTATATTAGGTATTCTCAAATGCCCAAACACATATTGACAAAGAGGGGTACGTGAGGGGACATATATGTGACTCGCTTGCGATCACAATTAGAACTAGTTATTATTATTATTTTTTTTCTCGGTATTCTGGATCGTGAACTTGTCCACCTCATTTTTTCGACATCTTTTAAGGTAGGAAGCTGAAAATTCATAAATCAAGAGTATGGAATGGGAGATTGTGCTTTTTGTATTTTTCGCCGAAATCGAACGACCCCATATAGGTAAAAAAAGGGCCTCAAATTGGCTCCTCGAAACCGAAGTTGAATTTTTCCTGGCATTTCTGATCCGGCAGGGGTAGGAAAAATTCCCTTATAGGTTAAGTGAGGATATACAATACCTTTCATTTAAAAAAAAAAAATTGAAAATCGGACTTACCGTTTTCAAAATTTTGCAAAAAATCGAAAATTATTTTTTTTGTAAGATAGAGTTATCTTTCTTTGTACCATTTATTTTGTGATATTATTGAAAAAAATTCTCAACTTTGTTATTTCTTAATGAAAATTGGTTTACAAGGTAATAGTGGAATGCCGAGTTCAATTTCGGAATCGAAATTTTTTTTTGGGCGGCCATTTTAAAAATGGCCGCCATTTCCCGCCAAAATTAAAATTACTCTGATTTTAATGAAAATTGGTATATAAGGTAATTGTGGTATGGCGAGTTTATTTTTGACATCAAAATTTTTTTATCGTCAGCCATTTTCAAAATGGCCGCCTTTTCCCGCCAAAATTAAAGTTACTCCGATTTTGACGAAAATTGGTGTATAAAGTAATAGTGCTATGGCGAGTTGATTTTTGACATCGAAAATTTTATTTCATCTACCATTTTCAAAATGGCCGCCGTTTCCCGCCAAAATCAAAGTTACTCCGATTTTAATGAAAATTGGTATATAAGGTTATTGTGGTATGGCGAGTTTATTTTTGACATCAAAAATTTTTTATCGTTGGCCAATTTCAAAATGGCCGCCGTGTCCTGCCTAAATTAAACTTACTCCGATCTTGATGAAAATTGGTATATTAGGTATTCTCAAATGCCCAAACACATATTGACAAAGAGGGGTACGTGAGGGGACATGTATGTGACTCGCTTGCGATCACAATTAGAACTAGTTATTATTATTATTTTTCTCGGTATTCTGGATCGTGAACTTGTCCACCTCATTTTTTCGACATCTTTTAAGGTAGGAAGCTGAAAATTCATAAATCAAGAGTATGGAATGGGAGATTGTGCTTTTTGTATTTTTCGCCGAAATCGAACGACCCCATATAGGTAAAAAAAGGGCCTCAAAATGGCTCCTTGAAACCGAAGCTGAATTTTTCCTGGCATTTCTGATCCGGTAGGGGTAGGAAAAATTCACTTATAGGTTAAATGCGGATATACAATACCTTTCATTTAAAAAAAAATTTTGAAAATCGGACTTACCGTTTTCAAAATTTTGCAAAAAATCGAAAATTATTTTTTTTGTAAGATTGAGTTATCTTTCTTTGTACCATATATTTTGTGATATTAATAAAAAAAAATTCTCAACTTTGTTATCTCTTAATGAAAATTGGTTTACAAGGTAATAGTGGTATGCCGAGTTCAATTTTGAAATCGAAAATTTTTTTGGGCGGCCATTTTAAAAATGGCAGCCATTTCCCGCCAAAATTAAAATTACTCCGATTTTAATGAAATTGGTATATAAGGTAATTGTGTTATGGCGAGTTGATTTTTGACATCAAAATTTTTTTATCGTCGGCCATTTTCAAAATGGCCGCCGTTTCCCGCCAAAATTAAAGTTATTCTGATTTTGATGAAAATTGGTTTACAAGGTAATAGTGGTATGCCGAGTTCAATTTTGGAATCGAAATTTTTTTTGGGCCGCCATTTTCAAAAAAGCCGCCATTTCCCCCCAAAATTAAAATTACTCCGATTTTAATGAAAATTGGTAAATAAGGTAATAGTGGTATGGCAAGTTGATTTTTGACATCAAAATTTTTTATCGTCGGCCATTTTCAAAATGGCCGCTGTTTCCCGCCAAAATTAAATTTACTCAGATTTTAACGAAAATTGGTATATAAGGTAATATATGTATGGTGAGTTGATTTTTAACATCGAAAATTTTTATTGTCGGCCATTTTAAAAATGGCCGCCGTTTCCCGCCAAAATTAAACTTACTCCTATTTTGATGAAAATTGGATCAATTAAGTTATCTCAAATGCCAAGAGACATTGACAAAGAGGGGTACGTGAGGGGACATTTTTGTGACTCGCTTGCAATCACAATTAGAACTAGTTATTATTATTTTTCTCGGTATTCTGGATCGTGAACTTGTCCACCTCATTTTTTCGACATCTTTTAAGGTAGGAAGCTGAAAATTCATAAATCAAGAGTATGGAATGGGAGATTGTGCTTTTTGTATTTTTCGCCGAAATCGAACGACCCCATATAGGTAAAAAAAGGGCCTCAAAATGGCTCCTCGAAACCGAAGTTGAATTTTTCCTGGCATTTCTGACCCGGCAGGGGTAGGAAAAATTCCCTTATAGGTTAAGTGCGGATATACAATACCTTTCATTTAAAAAAAAATTTTGAAAATCGGACTTACCGTTTTCAAAATTTTGCAAAAAATCGAAAATTATTTTTTTGTAAGATTGAGTTATCTTTCTTTGTACCATATATTTTGTGATATTAATGAAAAAAATCTCAACTTTGTTATTTCTTAATGAAAATTGGTTTACAAGGTAATAGTGGTATGCCCAGTTCAATTTTGGAATCGAAATTTTGTTGGGGGCAGCCATTTTAAAAATGGCCGCCACTTCCCGCCAAAATTAAAATTACTCCGATTTGAATGAAAATTGGTATATAAGGTAATTGTGGTATGGCGAGTTGATTTTTGACATCAAAATTTTTTTTATCCTCGGCCATTTTCAAAATGGCCGCCGTTTCCCGCCAAAATTAAAGTTATTCTGATTTTGATGAAAATTGGTTTACAAGGTAATAGTGGTATGCCGAGTTCAATTTTGGAATCGAAATTGTTTTTTGGGCCGCCATTTCCCGCCAAAATTAAATTTACTCAGATTTTAACGAAAATTGGTATATAAGGTAATATATGTATGGTGAGTTGATTTTTGACATCGAAATATTTTTATTGTCGGCCATTTTAAAAATGGCCGCCTTTTCCCGCCAAAATTCAACTTACTCCTATTTTGATGAAAATTGGATAAATTAATCTCAAATGCCAAGAGACATTGACAAAGAGGGGTAACGTGAGGGGACATTTTTGTTACTCGCTTGCGATCACAATTAGAACTAGTTCTTATTATTATTATACTTTTTTCTTTTTCTTCCGTCAACCTGATGCACGAACTTGTCCGGCTATCTCCTCGGAAATGGGTGGACCGATTGATATGAAACTTGGAGGGGTGATAGGTCTCAAGGTCCTACGGTGTTTTTTGCCGTTTATAATTTCAAAATGGCTGCCATTTCCAAGATGGCCGCCAAAAACCGAAAAACTAATACCTTCATTTTCTCGGAAACCACTCGATGAAATTCAACGAAACTTGGTATATATGTTCAGGAACATGATTGGAAACTTTGTGGCCAAAAATTTTTTTCGCGCGTGGCGGCCATCTTGAAAAATGGCTGAAAAATGCGAAAAAGTGTAAACATTGTCCGATTTCAACGAAACTTGGTATACAGGGTATATGGGTGATGGCGACTCACGGCGCATTGTAGGAATTTCCGTATTGGTCACCATTTCCAAGATGGCCGCCGAAAATGGCGAAAAATGTAAACATTGTCCGATTTCAATGAAACTTGGTATACAGGATATATGGGTGATGGCGACTGACGGCGCATTGTTGGAATTTCTGTAATGGCCGCCATTTTCAAGATGGCCGCCGAAAATCGCGAAAAATGTAAACATTGTCTGATTTCAACGAAACTTGGTATACAGGATATATGGGCGATTGCGACTCACAGCGCATTGTCGGAATTTCCGTAATGGCTGCCATTTTCAAGATGGCCGTCGAAAATCGCGAAAAATGTAAACATTTTCCAATTATAACGAAACTTGGTACACAGGGTATATGGGTGATGGCGACTCACGGCGCATTGTCGGAATTCTGTTGAAGAGGACAGACATTATATGAGAACGGGAGGGGACATCCCACGTTTCGGGAAACGTAAATTTTAATTATTATTATTTTTCTCGGTATTCTGGATCGTGAACTTGTCCACCTCATTTTTTCGACATCTTTTAAGGTAGGAAGCTGAAACTTCATATATCAAGAGTATGGAATGGGAGATTGTGCTTTTTGTATTTTTCGTCGAAATCGAACGACCCCTTATAGGTCAAAAAAGGGCCTCAAAATGGCTCCTCGAAACCGAAGTTGAATTTTACCTGGCATTTTTGATCCGGCAGGGGTAACACAAATTCCTTTATGGGGTAAGTGTAGACTTTCGATACCTTTCATTTAAAAAAAAAATTTTGAAAATCGGACTTACGGTTCTCAAAATTTTGCAAAAAATCGAAATTTAATTTTTTTGTCAAATAGAGTTATCTTTCTTGGAACAATATATTTTGTAATAGTAAGGTAAAAATTCTTAACTTTGCTATTTCTTAATGAAAATTGGTTTACAAGGTAATAGTGGTATGCCGAGTTCATTCAAAAATATCGAAAAATTTTTTTGGCGGTAATTTTTAAAATGGCGGCTAAAATGGCCGCCATTTTCCCGCCAAAAATTAAACTTGCTCCAATTTTGATGAAAATTGGTATATAAGGTAATAGTGGCATGGCGAGTTGATTTTTGACGTCAAATTTTTTTTATCGTCAGCCATTTTCAAAATGGCCGCCGTTTCCCGCCAAAGTTAAAGTTACTCTGATTTTGATGAAAATTGGTGTATAAGGTAATAGTGCTATGGCGAGTTCATTTTTGACATCGAAATTTTTATTTCGTCGGCCATTTTCAAAATGGCCGCCGTTTCCCGCCAAAAATCAAAGTTACTCCGATTTTAATGAAAATAGGTATATAAGGTTATTGTGGTATGGCGAGTTTATTTTTGACATCAAAATTGTTTTAACGTTGGCCATTTTCAAAATAGCCGCCGTTTCCCGCCAAAATTAAACTTACTCCGATCTTCATGAAAAATGGTATATTGGGTATTCTCAAATGCCCAAACACATATTGACAAAGAGGGGTACGTGAGGGGACATGTATGTGACTCGCTTGCGATCACAATTAGAACTAGTTATTATTATTATGTCCCCGAACACGAAGTGTCGGGGACATATTGTTTTTGCTCGGTTTCTTATTATTATTATTATTATTATTATTATTATTATTATTTTTCTCGGTATTCTGGATCGTGAACTTGTCCACCTCATTTTTTCGACATCTTTTAAGGTAGGAAGCTGAAACTTCATAAATCAAGAGTATGGAATGGGAGATTGTGCTTTTTGTATTTGTCGCCGAAATCGAACGACCCCATATAGGTAAAAAAAGGGCCTCAAAATGGCTCCTCGAAACCGAAGTTGAATTTTTCCTGGCATTTCTGATCCGGCAGGGGTAGGAAAAATTCCCTTATAGGTTATGTGCGGATATACAATACCTTTCATTTAAAAAAAAAAATTTGAAAATCGGACTTACCGTTTTCAAAATTTTGCAAAAAATCGAAAAAAAATTTTTTTGTAAGATTGAGTTATCTTTCTTTGTACCATATATTTTGTGATATTAATGAAAAAAATTCTCAACTTTGTTATTTCTTAATGAAAATTGGTTTACAAGGTAATAGTGGTATGCCAAGTTCAATTTTGGAATCGAAATTTTTTTTTGAGCGGCCATTTTAAAAATGGCCGCAATTTCCCGCCAAAATTAAAATTAGTCCGATTTTAATGAAAATTGGTATATAAGGTAATAGTGGTATGGCAAGTTGATTTTTGACATCAAAATTTTTTTAACGTCGGCCATTTTCAAAATGGACGCCGTTTCCCGCCAAAATTAAATTTACTCAGATTTTAACGAAAATTAGTATATTAGGTAATAGTTGTATGGCGAGTTGATTTTTGACATCGAAATATTTTTATTGTCGGCCATTTTAAAAATGGCAGCCGTTTCCCGCCAAAATTAAAGTTATTCTGATTTTGATGAAAATTGGTTTACAAGGTAATAGTGGTATGCCGAGTTCAATTTTGGAATCGAAATTTTTTTTGGGCCGCCATTTTCAAAATGGCCGCCATTTCCCGCCAAAATTAAAATTACTCCGATTTTAATGAAAATTGGTATATAAGGTAATAGTGGTATGGCAAGTTGATTTTTGACATCAAAATTTTTTTATCGTCGGCCATTTTCAAAATGGCCGCCGTTTCCCGCCAAATTAAAGTTATTCTGATTTTGATGAAAATTGGTTTACAAGGTAATAGTGGTATGCCGAGTTCAATTTTGGAATCGAAATTTTTTTTGGGGCCGCCATTTCCCGCCAAAATTAAATTTACTCAGATTTTAATGAAAATTGGTATATAAGGTAATAGTCGTATGGCGAGTTGATTTTTGACATCGAAATATTTTTATTGTCGGCCATTTTAAAAATGGTCGCCGTTTCCCGCCAAAATTAAACTTACTCCTATTTTGATGAAAATTGGATAAATTAAGTTATCTCAAATGCCAAGAGACATTGACAAAGAGGGGTACGTGAGGGGACATTTTTGTGACTCGCTTGCGATCACAATTAGAACTAGTTATTATTATTTTTCTCGGTATTCTGGACCGTGAACTTGTCCACCTCATTTTTTCGACATCTTTTAAGGTAGGAAGCTGAATCTTCATAAATCAAGAGTATGGAATGGGAGATTGTGCTTTTTGTATTTTTCGTCGAAATCGAACGACCCCTTATAGGTCAAAAAAGGGCCTCAAAATGGCTCCTCGAAACCGAAGTTGAATTTTTACCTGGCATTTCTGATCCGACAGGGATAGGAAAAATTCCTTTATGGGGTAAGTGTAGACTTTTAATACCTTTCATTTAAAAAAAGAATTTTGAAAATCGGACTTACGGTTCTCAAAATTTTGCAAAAAATCGAAATTTGATTTTTTTGTCAAATTGAGTTATCTTTCTTGTTACAATATATTTTGTAAAAGTAATGTAAAAATTCACAACTTTGTTATTTCTTAATGAAAATCGGTTTACAAGGTAATAGTGGTATGCCGAGTTCAAATTTGGTATCGAAAAAAATTTTTGGCGGCCATTTTCAAAATGGCGGCTAAAATGGCCGCCGTTTTCCCGCCCAAACTTAAAACTTGCTCCAATTTTGATGAAAATTGGTATATAAGGTAATAGTGGTATGGCGAGTTGATTTTTGACATCAAATTTTTTTTTCGTCAGCCATTTTCAAAATGGCCGCCATTTCCCACCAAAATTTAAAGTAACTCCGATTTTGATGAAAATTTGTATATAAGGTAATAGTGTTATGGCGAGTTGATTTTTGACATTAAATTTTTTTCATCGTCGGCCATTTTCAAAATGGCCGCCAATTTCCCGCCAAAATTCAAGTTACTCAGAATTTGATGAAAATTGGTATTCAAGGTAATAGTGGTATGGCGAGTTGATTTTTTTACAACAAAATTTATTTTCGTCAGCCATTTTCAAAATGGCCGCCGTTTCCCGCCAAAATTAAAGTTACTCTGATTTTGATGAAAATTGGTATATAAGGTAATAGTGGTATGGCGAGTTGATTTTTGACATCGGAAATTTTATTTCGTCGGCCATTTTCAAAATGGCCGCCGTTTCCAGCCAAAAATCAAAGTTACTCCAATTTTAATGAAAATTGGTATATTAGGTTATTGTGGTATGGCGAGTTTATTTTTGACATCAAAAATTTTTTATCGTTGGCCAATTTCAAAATGGCCGCCGTTTCCCGCCAAAATTAATCTTACTCCGATCTTGATGAAAATTGGTATATTAGGTATTCTCAAATGCCCAAACACATATTGACAAAGAGGGGTACGTGAGGGGACATGTATGTGACTCGCTTGCGATCACAATTAGAACTAGTTATTATTAAGTCGCCCAAAACAAAGTTTGGGAGACTTATTGTTTTTGCACCGTTTCTTATTATTATTATTAAGTCGCCCAAAACGAAGTTTGGGAGACTTATTGTTTTTGCACCGTTTCTTATTATTATTATTATTATTATTCTTATTATTATTCTTCTGATTCTTTATCGAGAATTTGTCCTCCCTAATACAAGAAAACGGTTCAAGGAAATTGAATAACACTTTTTGGATTGGATAGTGGGTCACTCAAAGTTGTGTAATGCACTTTTAAAATTTTCAAGATGGCCGCCGTTTCAAAATGGCGGCCGTCGGAAAAAGTGGGCGGAAAATTTTTTTTCATCGGATCGTCTTGAAAATTGGTCATCTGGGTAAAGCGGGTATGCTGAGCTCAAATCTGCGACCGGATTTGAAATCCGACTTACAGTTTCAAAATGGCGGCCATTTTACCACACCCGCCCCCCTGAAAATGTCAACTTAGTCCGATTTCAACGAAATTTGATTTCTAGACTTATTTTGATGCACTGATTTCAATGGAACTCTATCCAAGGCGATTTTGGGCGACTTGTGTGTTGGCATCCCAACACAATTATACCTAGTTATTATTATTCTTATTATTATTATTCTTCTGATTCTTTATCGAGAATTTGTCCTCCCTAATACAAGAAAACAGTCCAAGGAAATTGAATAACACTTGTGAGATTGGATAGTGGGTCATTCAAAGTTGTGTAATGCACTTTTAAAATTTTCAAGATGGCCGCCGTTTCAAAATGGCGGCCATCGGAAAAAGTGGGCGGAAAATTTTTTTTTCTTCGGATCGTCTTGAAAATTAGTCATCTGGGTAAAGCGGGTATGCTGAGCTCAAATCTGCGACCGGATTTGGAATCCGACTTACGTTTTCAAAATGGCGGCCATTTTACTACACCCGCCCCCCTAAAACGTCAACTTTGTCCGATTTCAACGAAATTTGATTTCTAGACTTACTTTGATGCACTGATTTGAATGGAACTCTATCCAAGGCGATTTTGGGCGACTTGTGTGTTGGCATCCCAACACAATTATACCTAGTTATTATTCTTCTGATTCTTTATCGTAAAGTTGTCCTCCCTAATACAAGAAAATGGTTCAAGGAAATTGAATAACACTTGTTGGATTGGATAGTGGGTCACTCAAAGGCGTGTAATCAAGTTTTGAAATTTTCAAGATGGCCGCCGTTTCAAAATGGCGGCCATCGGAAAAAGTGGGCGGAAAATTTTTTTACATCGGATCGTCTTGAAAATTGGTCATCTGGGTAAAACGGGTATGCTGAATTCAAATCTGCGACCAGATTTGAAATCCGACTTCCGGTTTAAAAATGGCGGCCATTTTACTACACCCGCCCCCCTTAGAAATGTGAACTTTGTCCGATTTCAATGAAATTTTATTTCTATACATATTTTATTGCACTGAATGGGAAGAAAAAGTATCCAAGGCGATTTTGGGCGACTTGTGTGTTGGCATCCCAACACAAATTATAGCTTGTTATTATTATTATTATTTTTCTCGGTATTCTGGATCGTGAACTTGTCCACCTCATTTTTTCGACATCTTTTAAGGTAGGAAGCTGAAACTTCATAGATCAAGAGTATGGAATGGGAGATTGTGCTTTTTGTATTTTTCGCCGAAATCGAATGACCCCTTATAGGTCAAAAAAGGGCCTCAAAATGGCTCCTCGAAACCGAAGTTGAATTTTTACCTGGCATTTCTGATCCGGCAGGGCTAAGAAAAATTCCTTTAAAGGGTAAGTGTAGACTTTTAATACCTTTCATTTAAAAAAAAAAAATTGAAAATCGGACCTACAGTTCTCAAAATTTTGCAAAAAATCGAAAAATTTTTTTTTGTCAAATTGAGTTATCTTTCTTGGAACAATATATTTTGTAATAGTAATGTACAAATTCTTAACTTTGTTATTTCTTAATGAAAATTGCTTTACAAGGTAATAGTGGTATGCCGAGTTCATTTTTGGTATCGAAAAAAATTTTTGGCGGCCATTTTTAAAATGGCGGCCATTTTCCCGCCAAAATTAAACTTGCTCCAATTTTTATGAAAATTGATATATAAGGTAATAGTGGTAAGGCGAGTTGATTTTTAACATCAAAATTTTTTTATCGTCGGCCATTTTCAAAATGGCCGCCGTGTCCCGCCAAAATTAAAGTTATTCTGATTTTGATGAAAATTGGTTTACAAGGTAATAGTGGTATGCCGAGTTCAATTTTGGAATCGAAATTTTTTTGGGGGGCGCCATTTTCAAAATGGCCGCCATTTCCCGCCAAAATTAAAATTACTCCGATACTAATGAAAATTGGTATATAAGGTAATAGTGGTATGGCAAGTTGATTTTTGACATCAAACTTTTTTTTATCGTCGGTCATTTTCAAAATGGCCGCCGTTTCCCGCCAAAATTAAATTTAATCAGATTTTAACGAAAATTGGTATATAAGGTAATATATGTATGGTGAGTTGATTTTTGACATCGAAATATTTTTATTGTCGGCCATTTTAAAAATGGCCGCAGTTTCCCGCCAAAATTAAACTTACTCCTATTTTGATGAAAATTGGATAAATTAAGTTATCTCAAATGCCAAGAGACATTGACAAAGAGGGGTACGTGAGGGGACATTTTTGTGACTCGCTTGCGATCACAATTAGAACTAGTTATTATTATTATTATTTTTCTCGGTATTCTGGACCGTGAACTTGCCCACCTCATTTTTTCGACATCTTTTAAGGTAGGAAGCTGAATCTTCATATATCAAGAGTATGGAATGGGAGATTGTGCTTTTTGTATTTTTCGTTGAAATCGAACGACCCCTTATAGGTCAAAAAAGGGCCTCAAAATGGCTCCTCGAAACCGAAGTTGAATTTTTACCTGGCATTTCTGATCCGGCAGAGGTAGGACAAATTCCTTTATGGGGTAAGTGTGGACTTTCAATACCTTTCATTTAAAAAAAAAATTTGAAAATCGGACTTACGGTTTTCAAAATTTTGCAAAAAATCGAAATTTAATTTTTTTTGTCATATTGAGTTATCTTTCTTTGTACCTTGTATTTTGTAATAGTAATGTATAAATTCTCAATTTTGTTATTTCTTTATGAAAATTGGTTTACCAGGTAATAGTGGTATGCCGAGTTCATTTTTGGTATCGAAAAAATTTTTTGGCGGCCATTTTCAAAATGGCGGCTAAAATTTCCCGCCAAAATTTAAACTTGCTCCGATTTTGATGAAAATTGGTATATAAGGTAATAGTGGTATGGCGAGATGATTTTTGACATCAAAATTTTTCTATCGTCGGCCATTTTCAAAATGGCCGCCATTTCTCGCCAGAATTAAAGTTACTCCGATTTTGACGAAAATCGGTATTTGAGGTAATAGTGGTATGCTGAGTTGATTTTCGGAATTAATTTTTTTTTATCGTCGGCCATTTTCTAAATGGCCGCCGTTTCCCGCCAAAATTAAAGTTACTCTGATTTTCATGAAAACTCGTATATAAGGTAACAGTGGTATGGCGAGTTGATTTTTGACATTGAAATTTATTTATGGTCGGCCATTTTCAAAATGGCCACTGTTTCCCGCCAAAATTAAACTTACTCCGATTTTAATGAAAATTAATATACAGGGTAATTGTGGTATGGGGAGTTCATTTTTAGCATCAAATTTTGTTTATGGTCCGATGCAACAGCTTTTGGATGCGACTGTGTGATTCTTCTCGACTATATGAGATTAAGGGAGAATAATATCTCATATGGATGTCAACCAAAAGCTTCTCCGTAACGTTTTAAGCATTTCATTGAAGAGTGGCTCCATTGTAGAGGACGAGAGCGGTAGTTATGCTCGCTAGTCACTACAATAGTTTACAAGTACGCTACCAATGCTTGTAAAAAGGGTGCTTCAATGGAATGATAAGGGCGTCATTGCTTAAACAGGGTTCCCACAAAAGCCAGAAATATTGTCAAAGAGGGGTACGTGAGGGGACATGTATGTGACTCGCTTGCGATCACAATTAGAACTAGTTATTATTATTTTTCTCGGTATTCTGGATCGTGAACTTGTCCACCTCATTTTTTCGACATCTTTTAAGGTAGGACGCTGAAAATTCATAAATCAAGAGTATGGAATGGGAGATTGTGCTTTTTGTATTTTTCGCCGAAATCGAATGACCCCATATAGGTAAAAAAAGGGCCTCAAAATGGCTCCTCGAAACCAAAGTTGAATTTTTCCTGGCATTTCTGATCCGGCAGGGGTAGGAAAAATTCCCTTATAGGTTAAGTGCGGATATACAATACCTTTCATTTAAAAAAAAAATTTGAAAATCGGACTTACCGTTTTCAAAATTTTGCAAATAATCAAAAATTATTTTTTTTGTAAGATTGAGTTATCTTTCTTTGTACCATATATTTTGTGATATTAAAGACCAAACCGCCTATTTAATTCCACCGGTGATATTTTCTTTAAACTTTGCCAGTAAAAAGCTAAAGATATTCTAAGAACAATAACAAGAAAAAAATATGGGGTCACCGACCTTTTTTCGTTGCTATGGCAATCTCAAATTGTGTTATTTATACGAAATTTTGATTTATTTATCATATCAAAATATCTAAAATTATTTCATAAATATTGAGTGGAAAACATTCAACTAAACTTTACATCATACCTGAATTGTGTGGGATTTATAAGAAAACATAACATTATTAAAACCACATAGTTTCACATAAAAAAACGTCAGTTAAGTTCTTTCCCGCCAAAAAATCACGCGTTAATGACCATTTAAAAACCAAGATATAAAAATATCTATCGGTGATTTTCACTTATAAAGTATATAAGTTATGTATTTTGGTGTCCACTTTAATTTGCAGTAATAAAAATCATATGTCACCGACTTCTAAAAAAAGATATGGAACTTTTTTCATTGTTTGTGATCAAGAAAAGAGTTATTCCTCTTTGAACAGTCTTTCTATATATTATTGACGTCATAGATGTCATTCCCGCCTTTTTTGCCCCGAAGCTTGTTTCAGCACCCTTCGGTGTCAATGGTTTATGTTTATGGTGCATATTTCACGACTGTGTCATAAAACTCATCTGGTAAGTATTGATTGTCTAAAGGACCTAGCTGTTAATATTATTTTTTTAACAAGAAATATCTATTACTTTTTGTTTGTTTTTTTCAATTTTCAACCTTTTCAAGTTTTCTTTTTTGAGTAACATGAAATATAAATGAGGATCGGTAGGACCTTTTACGGGAGAGCATAGTAATAAGTACACACTAGCTCCCTCCTTTGAAAAAAAAAATGAAAACAAGAGAAAGGAAATGGAGAGGATAAAAAGTCTTTTCATATACAGAAGTACGTGATTTGTGCCATAACATAATACACATAATACAAGAATAGGTAAAGATAGTGGTATTTTGATAAATATACGTCCCTGCAGTGCAAGCTGCATGATAAAAGTTTATCCTTATAGAAGCACGTGATTTTTCTTCTTCCCATTTGCTAGCAATTTGATAAATACGGTGCCGTATTTTGATATCTCCTATTACTATAGATACATTGATTGATTAAAATTTCATTTATCTTAATTTTCCTGATTCCGGAGCACCTAAACTCAACTCGTGCCTATTCTCGCTTTGACGTGTGATGACAGTTAGTGATGCATGTGCGAGTTGTCTTTAGTGTGTTTGTCTGTTTTTGGCATCGAAATTTGAACACCTTTCATTGCGTTCTATATTGACAGTGGATTCTATGGCTTATGGTAAGCATGAAGAACAACACTGAATAAAAGCGCTGTTCCTTTGTTTTGTTTCATTTTGAAATGCCTGTATCAAGCCAGAACTATTGCGATCTTCAATTTCTCTGGTGTGTCGTTGCCTTGTTTTGTCTTTTTCTTCTTTGATATATGAGACTGATCATTCCAGTTCGGTAGTTTTGTTGTTACATTTAATCCAGGGCCAATTGAAAAACAGCGAGCAGCGACCGTTGATCACATTGAAGGCTGCTGGCCGTTTTACGTTGTGGATTTTTAAAATTGTTGTCAATGTTGTAGGTTGTGTCGCGTACACTTATTCCACATCTAATTATCTCTTATATTCTGTATGATGCCATTTTATTTATTATGACTATTATGTTTTGCGAATATGTGTCGTGCTTTGCTTTGTGTGTTATATCTTTACTCGTAAAAAACGTAGGACTAGTGGCAATTAAAAGGAAAATCTAAATTTATTTTAACACATGATTTATATAATAACTTTAAGAACTCGGTGACTGAAACACTTTCTTAAGTATGAACATAGACATATAACCCATCTATGATATGAATATTTCTTAGTTAATATCCTCACTGAGCTTGGCTATAAAGTTACTGATTTTGAGAGTAATGCATTTTCGGGCTGTAACTCTAACGTGTCCATCACTTCTTTTCTCGGACAAAACACCATGTATTCCAGCATCATTATCTCTTCTATAAGCTAGGATAAGTTGCTTTAAATCTAACCCGCTATCAGCTATACGTTTTACCATTACCGGAGTTGCAACCTTTCCATCCTGAAGACGTTTCAAAGTGAGTAGACGTACAGCTGTGCTTCTTGCATGCTTGCAAACATTATTACTGGAAGATGTCGAGAACGAATGTTGGATAATATCTCTATGACTTATATTTGCAGCATTTAACAATTGTTGTAAAATGTTCACGTCATCTTCAGCGTTATGGGCATTATAAGGCCGTTTCAGGATGGTTTTTGCAAGTACTTCTTGTTTGTGGCTTTTTAAATGTGGATATTTTTCTCGAAACAAAGTAAGGGTATCAACGAACCCCCTTACCTTTTCTTCAAACGAGCCAACGAGGTTATATCTGTGTAGCGTGTTGAGAAGCCTCGGCATGTCGAACTTCTTGCAGTTGTGTCCTACTAACACAATATTCTGCGTTGGAACTTCATTAATCCAGCAAATTAATTTCTGCATTGCCTGCTGTGGTAGACAAGAGTCTACTTTTCTGCCGTTATAACATAAAAAGTTACTAGAAATAGTCAATCCTGTCACCTCAGACGCCCGCTTGTCAATGTGTTGAGTAGGAGTAACATACTGGTTAAATATCACATTACCGTAACATGCAGCCACTTGTAGAATGTCACAATTCATTGCTAAAGAGCTTGTCTCCAAATCAAAGAATACCAGTGTGTAACTGTCAGGATCTATTGAAACTTTCTCAAGACATGGTGGTATGGTTGGTACTGATATCGTTTCAATATCGGCTGACGATGATGGAAGGATGTCTACTCCTGTTTGGTAAGTTACCCCTTCGCGTATTTCTCCAACAGTTTGCTCAATCTTTAATTTTTTGGTTTTAGAAAGTTTCTTTCTTTTGAACTCTTTGCTGCTCTTGAAATCAGATTGTTGCTTTCTTTTTCTTGAGAGACGATTTGACATTCTGTAAGTATATTTCCCTGGCGAAAGACCACACTGTACATTAACTTCTGAAACATAGTCAAAAGACATATTTTTTTGCGCAGCTGCACACATTACTCGGCTTTCGAGGCTTTCTGATGAACAATAATGCTTGTTTTTGGGGGCTTTATGTGCAACCATATTGTTGAAAGACTCATTGTCTTTTGTTGATCCACACGGGGCTAGTTTTCTTACATTTTTTTCTTCCATGTAATTTTCAAAAATTAATTGCAAGTCAGTCTTCAAACATTCATTTAATAACAGAACAGTAGGCTTGTAGCTGTTTGGATTTTTCAGATATCCACACCAGGTTTCATTACACAGTTCATGTGACCCAAAGACATGCGGGACTATAGAAGTAATGGCTTCTGAAATAGCTTCGCTATTATCTTTATGTGACTTAATTGCATACATAAAAAGTCTCTGTATATGTGCAATATGGTCGGGGGTAAAATCTTTCTTATATTTCTCACGAAGTTTATACATCCTATTACCAAGTTGTACATTCGTGTGACCCAGGTCACTCCATTTTTCAATAGGGTGATCTATCTTGCCCCGTATTCTTGCCATTGTGGTTGTGTCATCATCCATAATAATATTTTCAACAGTACAGCCCTTTGTTTCTATGTTTTGTAAGAGATGAAGGCCGACATCTGGCTCCATAGCTTTTGCAGTACCAAACCAATTTCTCGTGCAGTTGTGCGGCGGTGTGTCTATCTCCTTGTCTCCCCAATACGTGCATACTCTGCAGTCTGAAGATCTTACATCAACATCGAGAAGCTTTCCCGTCTCGTGGCCTATCATACTGCCTACCCCAGATTTCGAATTATATTTCCGTCCACTGCCTCTTTGCTGCCATCCCATATCATACTTGACGGAGAGGGGAATATTGTCTCCACTTGGAAGTACACTATAAATAGAAAAAGTTTAAATTCATAAATAACATATATTTTTGTCGGATTTCAAGTGGTAAAAGTCGGAATCATGTGAAAAAGGATGTTTTTATTTTCGCATAATGTAATTTGGTTTCCGATGATTGCCGCGAATAAAGCGAAAATTAAATCACCACGAAAAAAAAAACACTAATACGGCATTTTCCGTAGCTGTTTTACATGTATGTAACATCGGCATGGAGTGCCATAGTTTTTATTTTCAGATCTATCATTCATTCACTTCCTGTTTAACGAAACTGCAATTGTTTACAAAATCCAAGAACTATTAAAAGGGCATGCGAAATTTTGACCTGTATCACATCACAGAAAGCGACTTAATTCAAGAAGCAAAGATGCACCAATGGAGCATATTCGAGTGTCAAAAGTCCGAAAGGGCAACGACAAAAACCACGAACATGAACAGCACGAAGAAACACAAAACACAAAATCAACCGAACAGAAATCAACAACGCGAACTCAAGTCGTAACAAGAGTGAACTTGGATGCTCCGGAAGAGTAAGCGGTTCCTGCCTGCTATAGCACACCCGTCGAACTGTTTTCAAAATAAGAACAATTGTTTTTTTTCGGATGGTATTTCTTGATGTTTTCAAGCGGCAAGTGTTGTTGACTTGTATTAGTAGTATTTGTATTATTAGTATAATAAAGACAAGACTTATTTATCGATTTGTTTATACAAATTAAAAGACACGAAAGAGGTGCATTTATTACATCCTACTTGTACATAACACAGGGTATTACCAGGTATCGCTAACACTGGTAGTGGAAATCTGAAGACTGTTTAAAAACATTTACATGTATCTGAACATGACATTTATTCCACATTATATTACTAGCTTCTTAACCAAGAAAAAAACAAAAGGAGAAAATGGTTAACAACAGTCTAATCTTGTCTACCATTTTCTCCTATTGTCCTCTTCTTTGCTGAAAATCAATCACCGTTATTCTTTTGGACTGTCTTCAGATTTCCAGCGGTAAACGATAGCTAGTAATTCTACCGGTGCATAAAATCTGATATAAATGTGTTTTTATGACATACCAACATTCTTACACAAATTGACGTCTTAGAAAGTCAAACTATACGAAAAATTGAAAATCTTTAAAAACTAATTATTTCTACCGCATATTTAAAAAAAATAAATATTAGGTAAAAAACTGAAGACGTTTATCTGTTTTCTCGGTTTCCTTGAGGACCATGACCAATAAATAAATTCACCTATGTGATACAACAGCTGCCTTTTCTTCCTCTAGTGCTTCATCTAATGCCTTCTTTGCGACTTCTTTTATTGGCTCACACACTTCTCTTTCTCTCTTTTTAAGTGACGTCTGACAGATTCCTGGTAGGTTTATATCAGTCAGAAACCTATTCACCTGATGAGGTCCCATTCCGGTATCATACATAGCTGTATCAATTAAATAATAAATAACATTAAAAAAAAAAAAACATTTTAATTATTTGGCCGGATTTTTAAAAGATATTAATCAAGGGTATACTTCCTGTCGAAATCCGGCCATTTACATTTTGAATTCTATGCATCTATTATTCTTATTTCAACCTTGGACCAATCGCAAAACGGCGGACAGCGCCTTTTTGCCCCATTGAAGACTGCTGCATGGCTGTTTTTCATTGTGGTTTATGGGGCTTTGTCGCGTACACCTATAAATTTTATTTTCTACTTGACATATTTTTTTTTCTTCAAGGCATTTAAAAATCAATGAAATTATAAACTATCATGCCAATAAACTATATCTTATTTCCTCTAATACTGTATTGTTGCAGAAAAACTAACTTTTATTCAATGAGAGCACCTTGCCCATTGTGACGTCACTTTGGAATGCGGCCAACGTCATGCAGTGTACTTTTATAACCGTTACAATTTGAATTGAAATAAATATTGTTACAATGTAAATGTGTGTTTGGTAATTGAAATGTCGTAATAATTTATACATTGTAGACATTTATTATGACATAGGGTGTAAAAAATTGTTGTAAGAAGCTACCGTAGTAGTCAATTCTTATGTAGTCAAGTTTTTAAACAGAGTCAATTCATGCCACCTCTAGCTCTACAAACACTTTCCTTTTAACCTTAACTAAGCATGTTAACATTTAATATTTGCGTAATTATTTTTATCTTAAGCATGTTCAACCGTTGGCTTATTATTTGATTGCTTAAAATTAGCTGGAAGTATAAAATTTAATATAATACCGATTGCAACTTTCGTGTTGATGTCAAATATTGGTCGTGTCTTGTTTTTCCCCTGGCTGTAATGGACTTTCCCGGTGTTTAGTTTGTTTAACATTCCACAGTCACATGAGATGTAAATCATGGACCCCAATCCACACACAGTTTCGGAAACAATTCTGGTAAATTTTAGCTCCACTCCACACATCTCGCAACCTTGGCTCAGTCTCCGATGAACTTCGGCTGGTTCAAACACTCTTCTTTCTCCTAAATTCCAAATGCCAGGCTGGAAAGTTTTGTCTTCTGGTATCTCTTGTCCCTCTACGTTTCTGGTACATCTGTTGTGGTTTGAAATATTCAAACTGGCAACTTTTCTTCTATCTATTTCTGTAGCTTTGGCGAACCGACCTTTCAAGCGCGACGCCATATTTGAATAGACATAAAATGCGCGAAATGAAACGCGATTTATGGCGTAAGAAAACGTTGGCGAAAAGGACGTCACAGAGACAGAAAATATTGCTCAGTAGTGTGCGCATAAACCATGTAAACAATAGGCTGTTTGGTCTTTAATGAAAAAAATTCTCAACTTTGTTATTTCTTAATGAAAATTGGTTTACAAGGTAATAGTGGTATGCCGAGTTCAATTTTGGAATCGAAATTTTTTTTTGGGCGGCCATTTTAAAAATGGCCGCCATTTCCCGCCAAAATTAAAATTACTCCGATTTTAATGAAAATTGGTATATAAGGTAATTGTGGTATGGCGAGTTGATTTTTGACATCAAAATTTTTTTATCGTCGGCCATTTTCAAAATGGCGGCCGTTTCCCGCCAAAATTAAAGTTATTCTGATTTTGATGAAAATTGGTTTACTAGGTAATAGTGGTATGCCAAGTTCAATATTGGAATCGAAATTTTTTTTTGGGCCGCCATTTTCAAAATGGCCGCCATTTCCCGCCAAAATTAAAATTACTCCGATTTTAATGAAAATTGGTATATAAGGTAATAGTGGTATGGCAAGTTGATTTTTGACATCAAAATTTTTTTATCGTCGGCCATTTTCAAAATGGCCGCCGTTTCCCGCCAAAATTAAATTTACTCAGATTTTAACGAAAATTGGTATATAAGGTAATATATGTATGGTGATTTGATTTTTGACATCGAAATATTTTTATTGTCGGCCATTTTAAAAATGGCCGCCGTTTCCCGCCAAAATTAAACTTTCTCCTATTTTGATGAAAATTGGATAAATTAAGTTATCTCAAATGCCAAGAGACATTGACAAAGAGGGGTACGTGAGGGGACATTTTTGTGACTCGCTGGCGATCACAATTAGAACTAGTAATTATTATTATTATTATGTCCCCGAACACGAAGTGTCGGGGACATATTGTTTTTGCTCGGTTTCTTATTATTATTATTATTATGTCCCCGAACACGAAGTGTCGGGGACATATTGTTTTTGCTCGGTTTCTTATTATTATTATTATTATGTCCCCGAACACGAAGTGTCGGGGACATATTGTTTTTGCTCGGTTTCTTATTATTATTATTATTATTATTATTATTATTATTATTATTATTATTATTATTTTTCTCGGTATTCTGGACCGTGAACTTGTCCACCTCATTTTTTCGACATCTTTTAAGGTAGGAAGCTGAATCTTCATATATCAAGAGTATGGAATAGGAGATTGTGCTTTTTGTATTTTTCGTCGAAATCGAACGACCCCTTATAGGTCAAAAAAGGGCCTCAAAATGGCTCCTCGAAACCGAAGTTGAATTTTTACCTGGCATTTCTGATCCGGCAGGGGTAGGAAAAATTCCTTTATAGGTAAAGTGCATATATTTAATACCTTTCATTAAAAAAAAAAATTTTGAAAATCGGACCTACCGTTTTCAAAATTTTGCAAAAAATCGAAATTTAATTTTTTTTGTAAGATTGAGTTATCTTCCTTTGTACAATATATTTTGTAACAGTATTGAAAAAAATTCTCAACTTTGTTATTTCTTAATGAAAATTGGTTTACAAGGTAATAGTGGTATGCCGAGTTAATTTTTGGAATCGAAATTTTTTTTGGCGGCTATTTTCAAAATGGCGGCTAAAATGGCTGCCATTTTCCCGCCAAAATTTAAACTTGCTCCGATTTTGATGAAAATTGGTATATATGGTAATAGTGGTATGGTGAGTTGATTTTTGACATCAAATTTTTTTTTATCGTCAGCCATTTTCAAAATGGTCGCCGTTTCCCGCCAAAATTAAAGTTACTCCGATTTGAACGAAAACTGGTATATAAGGTAATAGTAGTATGGCAAGATGATTTTTGACATCGAAAATTTTCTAATGTCGGCCATTTTCAAAATGGCTGCCATTTTCCCGCCAAAATTAAAGTTACTCCGATTTTTATGTAAATTGGTATATAAAGTAATAGTGGTATGGCGAGTTGATTTTTGACATTGAAATTTATTTATCTTCAACCAATTTCAAAATGGCCGCCGTTTCCCACCAAAATTAAACTTGCTCCTATATTGATGAAAATTGGGTATATTTAGTTGTCTCAAATGCCAAGAGACATATTGACAAAGAGGGGTACGTGAGGGGACATATATGTGACTCGCTTGCGATCACAATTAGAACTAGTTATTATTATTTTTCTCGGTATTCTGGATCGTGAACTTGTCCACCTCATTTTTTCGACATCTTTTAAGGTAGGAAGCTGAAAATTCATAAATCAAGAGTATGGAATGGGAGATTGTGCTTTTTGTATTTTTCGCCGAAATCGAACGACCCCATATAGGTAAAAAAAGGGCCTCAAAATGGCTCCTCGAAACCGAAGTTGAATTTTTCCTGGCATTTCTGATCCGGCAGGGGTAGGAAAAATTCCCTTATAGGTTAAGTGCGGATATACAATACCTTTCATTTAAAAAAAAAATTTTGAAAATCGGACTTACCGTTTTCAAAATTTTGCAAGAAATCGAAAATTATTTTTTTGTAAGATTGAGTTATCTTTCTTTGTACCATATATTTTGTGATATTAATGAAAAAAATTCTCAACTTTGTTATTTCTTAATGAAAATTGGTTTACAAGGTAATAGTGGTATGCCGAGTTCAATTTTGGAATCGAAATTGTTTTGTGGGCGGCCATTTTAAAAATGGCCGCCATTTCCCGCCAAAATTAAAATTACTCCGATTTTAATGAAAATTGGTATATAAGGTAATTGTGGTATGGCGAGTTGAATTTTGACATCAAAATTTTTTTTATCGTCGGCCATTTTCAAAATGGCCGCCGTTTCCCGCCAAAATTAAAGTTATTCTGATTTTGATGAAAATTGGTTTACAAGGTAATAGTGGTATGCCGAGTTCAATTTTGGAATCGAAATTTTTTTATCGTCGGCCATTTTCAAAATGGCCGCCGTTTCCCGCCAAAATTAAATTTACTCAGATTTTAACGAAAATTGGTATATAAGGTAATATTTGTATGGTCAGTTGATTTTTGACATCGAAATATTTTTATTGTCGGCCATTTTAAAAATGGCCGCCGTTTCCCGCCAAAATTAAACTTACTCCTATTTTGATGAAAATTGGATAAATTAAGTTATCTCAAATGCCAAGAGACATTGACAAAGAGGGGTACGTGAGGGGACATTTTTGTGACTCGCTTGCGATCACAATTAGAACTAGTTATTATTATTATTATTATTATGTCCCCGAACACGAAGTGTCGGGGACATATTGTTTTTGCTCGGTTTCTTATTATTATTTTTTTTTTTTTTTTTTTTTTTTATTATTATTCTTAGTATTCTTTAGTGTGAACTTGTCCGCTCGATTTAAAGAACATCTTTAAAGGTAGGAAGCTGAAACTTCATATATCAAGAGTATGGAGTGTGAAATTGTGTAATCAGGTTTTTTCGTCAAAATCAAACGACCCCTTATAGGGTAAATAGGGGCCTGAAAATGGCTTCTCAAAATCAAAGTTGAATTTTTACTGGCATTTCCAAACCGGCTGGATTAGGGAAAATTCCTTTCACTATGTAGTAGGTATATATAAGAGGTATCATACAAAAAAAGAATTTTTAAAATCGGACTTGCCGTTTTCAAAATTTTGCAAAAAAACGAAAAAAAAGTTTTAAAGGGGAGATAATCCAAATTGAAATTTTGGAAAAATTTTAAACTTCATTATTTTTAAATGAAAATTTGTATTTAAGGTAATTGGGGTATGCCGAGTTCATTTCTTATATGAAAAAAAATTTATCGGCCGCAATTTTCAAAATGGCCGCCACTTCCGGTAAAAATTGAACTTGCTCCGATTTTAACGAAAATTAATATCTAGGGGTTTTAAAGGATGGGGAATTGAGGCGTGAAGTCGAAAATGTTCAAAAATTCAAAATGGCCGCCACTTCCGTAAAAATTGAACTTGCTCCGATTTTAACGAAAATTGATATCTAGGGGTTTTAAAGGATGACGAATTGAGGCGTGAAGTCGAAAATGTCGAAAAATTCAAAATGGCCGCCACTTCCGGTCAAAAATAAACTTGCTCCGATTTTTACGAAAATTGATATCTAGGGGTTTTAAAGGATAGTGAATTTAGGCGTGAGGTCGAAAATGTCGAAAAATTCAAAATGGCTGCCACTTCCGGTAAAAATTTAAGTCACTCCGATTTTAACGAAAATTGATATCTAGGGGTTTTAAAGGATGGCAAATTGAGGCGTGATGTCGAAAGTGTTGAAAAATTCAAAATGGCCGCCACTTCCGGTTAAAATTCAACTTGCTCCGATTTTAACGAAAATTGATATCTAGGGGTTTTAAAGGATGGCGAATTGAGGCGAAAAGTCGAAAATGTCGAAAAATTCAAAATGACCCCCACATCCGGTAAAAATTCAACTTGCTCCGTTTTTCACGAAAATTGATATCTAGGGGTTTTAAAGGATGGCAAATTGAGGCGTGAAGTCGAAAATGTCAAAAAATTCAAAATGGCCGCCACTTCCGGTAAAAATTGAACTTGGTCCAATTTTAACGAAAATTGATATCTAAGCTTTATTATGGATAGCGAACAAAAAAATATTCTTGAATAAGCCAGATATTAACGAAGAGGGGAACGTGAGGGGACATTTGTGACTCGCTTTGCGATCACAATTATACCTAGTTATTATGTCCCTGACCACGAAGTGTCGTCGGGGACATATTGTTTTTACTCCGTTTCTTATTTTTCTTATTATTATGTCCCCGAACACGAAGTGTCGGGGACATATTGTTTTTGCTCGGTTTCTTATTATTATTTTATTTTTTTTTTTTTTTTTTTATTATTATTATTCTTAGTATTCTTTAGTGTGAACTTGTCCGCTCGATTTAAAGAACATCTTTAAAGGTAGGAAGCTGAAACTTCATATATCAAGAGTATGGAGTGTGAAATTGTGTAATCAGATTTTTTCGTCAAAATCAAGCGACCCCTTATTGGGTAAAAAGGGGCCTGAAAATGGCTCCTCAAAATCAAAGTTGAATTTTTACTGGCATTTCCAAACCGGCTGGATTAGGAAAAATTCCTTTCACTATGTAGTAGGTATATATAAGAGGTATCATACAAAAAAAGAATTTTTAAAATCGGACTTGCCGTTTTCAAAATATTTGCAAAAAATCGAAAAAAGGGGAGATAATTGAATACCACATTATTTAAAATTATATCAAATCTTTAGTATTTCTAGGTAAAATTTTACAAATAAAAATCGCTAACTACTTTTATACAGGTATTGGTGTAGAAAGTAAAAGTGATATGCCAAAATGATTTTTGGTCTCAAAAAAACTTTGGTCGATTTTCAAAATGGCCGACCGTTTCCCGCCAAAATTGAAACTTGCTCCAAATTTGATGAAAATTGGTTTATAAGGTAATAGTGATATGCCGAGTTAATTTTTGGTATTAAAATTTTTTTATCGACCGCAATTTTCAAAATGGCCGCCACTTCCGGTAAAAATTCAACTTGCTCCAATTTAAACAAAAATTGATATTGAGGCATTTTAAAGGATGCGGAATTGAAGTGTGTTGTCGAAAATGTCGAAAAATTCAAAATGGCCGCCACTTCCGGTAAAAATTCAACTTGCTCCGATTTAAACAAAAATTGATATCTAGGGGTTTTAAAAGATGGCGAATTGAGGCGTGAAGTCGAAAATGTCGAAAAATTCAAAATGGCCGCCACTTCCGTTAAAAGTTCAACTTGCTCCGATTTTAATGAAAATTGATACTTAGAGGTTTTTAAGGATGGCAAATTGAGGCGTGAAGTCGAAAATGTCGAAAAATTCAAAATTGCTGCCACTTCCGGTAAAAATTCAACTTGCTCCGATTTTAACGAAAATTGATATCTAGGGGTTTTAAAGGATGGAAAATTGAGGCGTGAAGTCGAAAATGTCGAAAAATTTAAAATGGCCGCCACTTCCAAAATTCAACTTGCTCCGATTTTCACGAAAATTGATATCTAGGGGTTTTAAAAGATGGCGAATAGAGACATGAAGTCGAAAATGTCGAATAATTCAATATGGCCGCCACATCCGGTAAAAATTCAACTTGCTCCGATTTTAAGGAAAATTGATATCTAGGGGTTTTAAAGGATGGCGAATTGAGGCGTGAAGGCGAAAATGTAGAAAAATTCAAAATGGCCGCCACTTCCGGTAAAAATTCTACTTACTCCGATTTTAACGAAAATTGATATCTAAGCTTTATATTGGATGGCGAACAGAAAAATGTTATTGGACCGTGAACTTGTCCACCTCATTTTTTCGACATCTTTTAAGGTAGGAAGCTGAATCTTCATATATCAAGAGTATGGAATGGGAGATTGTGCTTTTTGTATTTTTCGTCGAAATCGAACGACCCCTTATAGGTCAAAAAAGGGCCTCAAAATGGCTCCTCGAAACCGAAGTTGAATTTTCCTGGCATTTCTGATCCGGAAGGGGTAGGACAAATTCCTGTTTAGGGTAAGTGTAGACTTTCAATACCTTTCATTTAAAAAAAAAATTTGAAAATCGGACTTACCGTTTTCAAAATTTTGCAAAAAATCGAAATTTATTTTTTTTGTCAAATTGAGTTATCTTTCTTGGAACAATATATTTTGTAATAGTAATGTAAAAATTCTTAACTTTGTTATTTCTTTATGAAAATTGGTTTACAAGGTAATAGTGGTATGCCGAGCTCATTTTTGGTATCGAAAAAAAAATTTGGCGGCCATTTTTAAAATGGCGGCTAAAATGGCCGCCAGTTTCCCGCCAAAACTTAAACTTACTCCGATTTTGATGAAAATTGGTATATAAGGCAATAGTGGTAAGGCGAGTTGATTTTTAAGATCAAATTTTTTTTATCGTCGGCCATTTTCAAAATGGCCGCCGTTTCCCGCCAAAATTAAAGTTACTCTGACTTTAATGAAAATTGGTATAAAAGGTAAAAGTGGTATGGCGAGTTGATTTTTGATATCAAAATTTTTTTATCGTCGGCCATTTTCAAAATGGCCGCCGTTTCCCGCCAAAAATTCAAATGACTACGATTTTGATGAAAATTGGTATATAAGGTAATAGTGGTATAGCAAGTTGATTTTTGACATCAAAATTTTTTTTATCGTCGGCCATTTTCAAAATGGCCACCGTTTCCCGCCAAAATTAAAGTTACTCTGATTTTGATGAAAATTGGTATATAAGGTAATAGTGGTATGGCGAGTTGATTTTTGACATTAAAATTTTTATTTCGTCGGCCATTTACAAAATGGCCGCCGTTTCCCGCCAAAATCCAAGTTACTCTGATTTTGATGAAAATTGGTATACAAGGTAAAAGTGGTATGGCGAACTTATTTTTGACATTAAATTTTTTTTACCGTCAGCCATTTTCAAAATGGCCACCATTTCCCGCCAAAATTAAACTTACTCCTATTTTGATGAAAATTGGATATAATAAGTTATCTCAAATGCTAAGAGACATTGACAAAGAGGGGTACGTGAGGGGACATTTTTGTGACTCGCTTGCGATCACAATTAGAACTAGTTATTATTATTATTATTATTAAGTCCCCGACCACGAAGTGTCGGAGGACTTATTGTTTTTGCCCAGTTTCTTATTATTATTATGTCCCCGAACACGAAGTGTCGGGGACATATTGTTTTTGCTCGGTTTCTTATTATTATTATTATTATTATTATTATTATTATGTCCCCGAACACGAAGTGTCGGGGACTTATTGTTTTTGCTCGGTTTCTTATTATTATTATGTCCCCGAACACGAAGTGTCGGGGACATATTGTTTTTGCTCGGTTTCTTATTATTATTATTATTATTATTATTATTATTATTATTTTTCTCGGTATTCTGGATCGTGAACTTGTCCACCTCATTTTTTCGACATCTTTTAAGGTAGGAAGCTGAAAATTCATAAATCAAGAGTATGGAATGGGAGATTGTGCTTTTTGTATTTTTCGCCGAAATCGAACGACCCCATATAGGTAAAAAAAGGGCCTCAAAATGGCTCCTCGAAACCGAAGTTGAATTTTTCCTGGCATTTCTGATCCGGCAGGGGTAGGAAAAATTCCCTTATAGATTAAGTGCGGATATACAATACCTTTCATTTAAAAAAAAAATTTTAAAATCGGACTTACCGTTTTCAAAATTTTGCAAAAAATTGAAAATTATTTTTTTGTAAGATTGAGTTATCTTTCTTTGTACCATATATTTTGTGATATTGATGAAAAAAATTCTCAACTTTGTTATTTCTTAATGAAAATTGGTTTACAAGGTTATAGTGGTATGCGGAGTTCAATTTTGGAATCGAAATTTTTTTTTGGGCGGCCATTTTAAAAATGGCCGCCATTTCCCGACAAAATTAAAATTACTCCGATTTTAATGAAAATTGGTATATAAGGTAATTGTGGTATGGCGAGTTGATTTTTGACATCAAATTTTTTTTAGCGTCGGCCATTTTCAAAATGGCCGCCGTTTCCCGCCAAAATTTAAGTTATTCTGATTTTGATGAAAATTGGTGTACAAGGTAATAGTGGTATGCCAAGTTCAATTTTGGAATCGAAATTTTTTTTTGGGCCGCCATTTCCCGCCAAAATTAAAATTACTCCGATTTTAATGAAAATTGGTATATAAGGCAATTGTGGTATGGCAAGTTGATTTTTGACATCAAATTTTTTTTATCGTCGGCCATTTTCAAAACGGCCGTCGTTTCCCGCCAAAATTAAATTTAATCAGATTTTAACGAAAATTGGTATATAAGGTAATATATGTATGGTGAGTTGATTTTTGACATCGAAATATTTTTATTGTCGGCCATTTTAAAAATGGCCGCCGTTTCCCGCCAAAATTAAACTTACTCCTATTTTGATGAAAATTGGATAAATTAAGTTATCTCAAATACCAAGAGACATTGACAAAGAGGGGTACGTGAGGGGACATTTTTGTGACTCGCTTGCGATCACAATTAGAACTAGTTATTTTTTTTTTATTATTATTATTCTTAGTATTCTTTAGTGTGAACTTGTCCGCTCGATTTAAAGAACATCTTTAAAGGTAGGAAGCTGAAACTTCATATGTCAAGAGTATGGAGTGTGAAATTGTGTAATCAGATTTTTTCGTCAAAATTAAACGACCCCTTATAGGGTAAAAAGGGGCCTGAAAATGGCTCCTCAAAATCAAAGTTGAATTTTTACTGGCATTTCCAAACCGGCTAGATTAGGGAAAATTCCTTTCACTATGTAGTAGGTATATATAAGAGGTATCATACAAAAAAATAATTTTGAAAATCGGACTTACCGTTTTCAAAATTTTGCAAAAATTCGAAAAAAGGGGAGATAATTGAATACCACATTATTCGAAATTATATCAAATCTTTAGTATTTCTAGGTATAATTTTATTATGAAGACTTTTAATTACTCTTTGTAGGTTATAGTGCTATGCCAAGATGATTTCTTAGTCTTAAAAATTTTTTGGTTGGTCAATTACAAAATGGCTGACTGTTTCCCGCCAAAATTGAAACTTGCTCCGAATTTGATGAAAATTGGTTTGTAAGGTAATAGCGATATGCCGAGTTCATTTTTGGAATCGAAATTTTTTATCGACCGCCCTTTTCAAAATGGCCGCCACTTCCGGTAAAAATTCGACTTGCTCCGATTTAAACAAAAATTGATATCGAGGGGTTTTAAAGGATGCCGAATTGAAGTGCGTTGTCGAAAATGTCGAAAAATTCAAAATGGCCGCCACTTTCAGTAGAAATTCAACTTGCTCAGATTTTAACGAAAATTGATATCTAGGGGTTTTATAGCATGGCGAATTTATGTGCCTTGTCGAAAATGTCGAAAAATTCAAAATGGCCGCCACTTCCGGTAAAAATTCAACTTGCTCAGATTTTAACGAAAATTGATATTAAGGGGTTTTATAGCATGGCGAATTTATGAGTGTTGTCGAAAATGTTGAAAAATTCAAAATGGCCGCCACTTCCAGTAAAAATTCAACTTGCTCCGATTTTAACGAAAATTGATATCTAGGGGTTTTAAAGGATGCTGAATAGAAGTGTGTTGTCGAAAATGTCGAAAAATTCAAAATGGCCGCCACTTCCGGTAAAAATTCAACTTGCTCAGATTTTAACGAAAATTGCTATCTAGGGGTTTTATAGCATGGCAAATTTATGAGGGTTGTCGAAAATGTCGAAAAATTCAAAATGGCCGCCACTTCCGGTAAAATTTAACTTATTCCGATTTTAACAAAAATTGATATCTAAGAATTATAATGGATGGTAAACAGAAAAATGTTATCAACTAAGCCAGATATAAACAAAGAGGGGTACGTGAGGGGACATTTGTGACTCGCTTTGCGATCACAATTATCTCTAGTTATGTCTCCCAAACAAAGGTTTGGGAGACATATTGTTTTTGTCCGGTTTCTTACTATTATTCTTCTTCTTTTTTATTCTTTCCGTTGAATCTTGTCCGCACGTTTTCTCAGAGATGCTTTGCCCAATCAATATGATACTTTGGGAACATGTTGAGGGTGACCTGAAGTTTTGCAAACGACTTTTAAAATTTTCAAAATGGCCGCCGTTTCCATGGAAACAGGATTAGGTCATTATATAGGACAATGCAATATCTCGGTAACCTAGGTGTGCAGGGTTCTGAAATTTTGTAGGGTGATAGAGCGAAACATTTTCTTTAATAATACGAAAAAAAATTTTGAAGCGATATTTACGGTTTTCGAGATATAAATGAAAGTGTGATTGAAAGGAAGATAATCGGGTCAAAATTTATATAAAAATTTCAAAGTTGTCTGATTATGATGAAAATTGGTATTCTGATAGATTATGATGTTGCGAGTAATATTCTATAACTAAAATTAAAATTTGACGATGACGGCCATTTTGAATCCAAGATGGCCGCCAAAATTTCAAAGTGGTCTGATTATGATGAATATTGGTATACTGATAGATTATGATGTTGCGAGTAATATTCTATAACTAAAATTAAAATTTGACGATGGCGGCCATTTTGAATCCAAGATGGCTGCCAAAATTTCAAAGTGGTCTGATTATGATGAATATAGGTATACTTATAGATTATGATGTTGCGAGTAATATTCTATAACTAAAATTAAAATTTGATGATGGCGGCCATTTTGAATCCAATATGGCTGCCAAAATTTCAAAGTTGTCTGATTATGATGAAAATTGGTATACTGATAGATTATGATGTTGCGAGTAATATTCTATAACTAAAATTAAAATTTGACAATGGCGGCATTTTGAATCCAAGATGGCCGCCAAAATTTCAAAGTGGTCCGATTTACATGAAATTTGATTTTTAAGGGTTTTTTGACATGCTGAAGAGAATAGTGGCAATGGGAGTTTGTTTGGGAGACATTCGTGTTTGCATCCAAACACAATCATACCTAGTTATTATTATTATTATGTCACTCCACATCGTGGATGTGACATGTTGTTATTCTATGTTTCTTCTTCTTATTATTATTATTCTCTTTCCAATGAATTTTGTCCAGGGATTTTTGAGGAAACCGCTTGATCAAATGTTTTGAAATTTTGAATGTAATTAGGCTATCATTTGAAGTTACACCAAATTTATTTTTTTAGTCAATCAAAGCAGCCATTTTTAAATTATATTGATTTTAAAATTTTAAAATTCCCATAGGTTTAACATTGGCTGGCAGAAAGCCAAGTTGGTATTGGTTTTCTCAGTTAACATGCGTCGTCTGCTACAGGTAAATAATGAGTTTTCTCCAAAGCTTTTTTAGAAAACCACTTGATTAAAAGTTTTGAAATTTAGCATATGCTTAGAAAATAATTTAAATTTTTATCAAATTTTTTTTTTAGTTGATCGAAGCAGGCATTTACAAATTATCGCCGGTTAAAGATTTTCTGTTTTCCCCATAGGTTTAACATTGTCTGGCAACATGCCAAGTTTGTATTGATTTTCTGTCAAGATGCTAGAGTCATTTCTATTTATAAACATATCATTATGATGACTCATGGAAAATTTTGATAGGACAAAGGTAAAGGTCATGATGACATATTGTAATTTATAAAGACAAGTTTGTATTGATTTTCTGTCACTATGTGTCGTTTCTATTTATAAACATCATTAAGATGACTCATGGACAATTTTGTTAGGACAAAAGTAAAGGTCATGATGACATTATGTAATTCATTGAAGAGCTTATAAAACTATTAACATGTGTCATCCTGCTGCAGTAATTTCTATCTATAGACCTTTCATTGAGTAATTTTTAATTATAAATCTTGTGAAAAAATTTTGCTTGAACAAAGGTAAATGTCATGGTGACATATAATAATTCAATGAGCTTATAACATGTACTTGATAAACTTTACACACAAAGTGGAGTGACATATGCTATTTCTTGAAATGGCATTTATATCTAGTTATTATGTCTCCCAAACGAAAGTTTGGAGACATATTGTTTTTACTCCGTTTCTTATTCTTTTTATGTCTCCCAAACGAAAGTTTGGAGACATATTGTTTTTACTCCGTTTCTTATTCTTTTTATTATTATTTTTTTTCTTCTTTCTTCCCATGAACGTGTCCGGTAGTTTTCTTGGAAACGAGTCGAAGGATTTTCACGAAACATTGTAGGATGGTAGATGGGTTACTGAAGTTGTGCACGGACATTTTGAAATTTTCAAAATGGCCACCGTTTCCGTGTAATTAGCGAAAGTTCATAATATAGGACATTGCAATATCTCGGTAACCTAGGTGCGTAGGAGGCTGAAATTTTGTAGGTGAATAGAGCAAAAGGAGCTCTTCAATAATACGAAAAAAAATTTTGAAGCGATATTTATGGTTTTCGAGTTATTTGCGAAAATGTGATTTTTCCGGCCCGAAAATGCGAAAATCGTCAAAATGTTTAGATTTCGACAAAATTTTGTATCTAGAAGTTTTAAAAGATGGCGAATCATAATACGAAGTCAAAAATTTCAAAATGGCCGCCGTTTTCGTGTAATTGGCGAAAGTTCATAATATAGGACATTGCAATATCTCAGTAACCTAGGTGCGTAGGATACTGAAATTTTGTATGCAAATAGAGCAAAAGGAGCTGTTCAATAATACGAAGATAAAATTTGAAGCGATATTGATGGTTTTGAGTTATTTGCGAAAATGTGATTTTTCAGGCTGGAAAATGCGAAAATCATCAAAATGCTTTGATTTCGACAAAATTTTGTATCTAGAGGTTTTAAAAGATGGCGAATCATAATACGAGGTCAAAAATGGGTTCGTTTGGGAGACATTTTTGTGTTGGGCATCCCCAACACAGTCAGCACTTGTTATTAAGTCTCCCAAACGAAGTTTGGAGACTTATTGTTTTTACTCAGGTTTTTCAGATTTTTTTTACAATGAACTTGTCCGACCGGTTTCTCGGAGATGGTTTTTCAGATCAAAACCATACTTGGTATGTGAGTTATTCATGTTATGAAGGTGTGCACAAAACTTTCGAATTTTTCAAGATGGCCGCCTATTTCAAAATGGCCGACAAAAATCGGCTAATTTTTGGGAATGTTGACCGATTCTGATGAACATTGGTTTCTGGGCTAAACATGATGCTCCGAGTTCAATGGAAAAGACCAAAAATTGCTATCTTGTATAGTTTTTTTTTCATAATTTTTTTTTGTATTTTTTTTTTATTTTTGAAAAATCACATAAAAAATTTTTAAAAAAATTCTGAAAAAAAAATCAAGTGCTCCTATCAAAAATCTGATTTGATATTTGAAATCAGCATCATAAAAGCTACAAAAAAGGGGTGAGTCATGAAAAAATCTGACCAACGGTTTTCGAGTTATACAGTTTTGAAATTTTTTCCGAAGTGACCCCACCCCTCCTTAGGACCCCCTTAATTTCGCAATGGACCTCTTACATTGAAACGATTACCGTATTGAGTTCAAGTACATGTTAGGCATCTTATAATAGGTATTGTTTATACAGATTGGATTTACTGTTTGAGAGCTATAAGGAGTTTTGTGTGCGAAACCATGGCATTTTGGCCTACGGTCCCCCTTTCTGGTACCCCCCAGAACCCCTTATGACTTGTGAATCTGATCTTTTTGGTAATTATTCTTTACATTGGCCTTAGTCCTACATGTTTACCAAGTTTCAGAAGGATCGGTTAAAAAATGCCTGCAAAAAGTTTCGGTATGTAATTATTAAGTCTCCCAAACGAAGTTTGGAGACTTATTGTTTTTACTCAGGTTTTTCAGATTTTTTTTACAATGAACTTGTCCGACCGGTTTCTCGGAGATGGTTTTTCAGATCAAAACCATACTTGGTATGTGAGTTATTCATGTTATGAAGGTGTGCACAAAACTTTCGAATTTTTCAAGATGGCCGCCTATTTCAAAATGGCCGACAAAAATCGGCTAATTTTTGGGAATGTTGACCGATTCTGATGAACATTGGTTTCTGGGCTAAACCTGATGCTCCGAGTTCAATGGAAAAGACCAAAAATTGCTATCTTGTATAGTTTTTTTTTCATAATTTTTTTTTGTATTTTTTTTTTATTTTTGAAAAATCACATAAAAAATTTTTAAAAAAATTCTGAAAAAAAAATCAAGTGCTCCTATCAAAAATCTGATTTGATATTTGAAATCAGCATCATAAAAGCTACAAAAAAGGGGTGAGTCATGAAAAAATTTGACCAACGGTTTTCGAGTTATACAGTTTTGAAATTTTTTCCGAAGTGACCCCACCCCTCCTTAGGACCCCCTTAATTTCGCAATTGACCTCTTACATTGAAACGATTACCGTATTGAGTTCAAGTACATGTTAGGCATCTTATAATAGGTATTGTTTATACAGATTGGATTTACTGTTTGAGAGCTATAAGGAGTTTTGTGTGCGAAACCATGGCATTTTGGCCTACGGTCCCCCTTTCTGGTACCCCCCAGAACCCCTTATGACTTGTGAATCTGATCTTTTTGGTAATTATTCTTTACATTGGCCTTAGTCCTACATGTTTACCAAGTTTCAGAAGGATCGGTTAAAAAATGCCTGCAAAAAGTTTCGGTATGTAATTATTAAGTCTCCCAAACGAAGTTTGGAGACTTATTGTTTTTACTCAGGTTTTTCAGATTTTTTTTACAATGAACTTGTCCGACCGGTTTCTCGGAGATGGTTTTTCAGATCAAAACCATACTTGGTATGTGAGTTATTCATGTTATGAAGGTGTGCACAAAACTTTCGAATTTTTCAAGATGGCCGCCTATTTCAAAATGGCCGACAAAAATCGGCTAATTTTTGGGAATGTTGACCGATTCTGATGAACATTGGTTTCTGGGCTGCTAAACATGATGCTCCGAGTTCAATGAAAACAAAAATCTTCTTGGTGGATCTCGAAAATATAGTTATATTGGTAGAAAACATGTAAATGGAATGTCATCATAGTTTACAATTTTCTGAAAGTCTTATTGCAATTTCTATATTTTTTTTGTTTTCCATGTGAGACCATTTCACAGCAAAATAAACATTATTCATACACTTTTTAAAATGAGACATAAATATTGAGATGATGAGGTTGCATTCATTCAACTAAATATTTACATTGTTATTTCAGCTTATTATAATGGAATAAATTTGAAAGTTTAAAACCCTGCCTGTCATCATCAATTTCACTTTTTTAGGGACTATGTTAGGGAGGGACCAATTGACCCTTGACCTTCAGCAAGATGGGTGTATTATCTCCCTTTATGTTTTAAAATTAGTATTTTCACACTTGTCCTTTATACAATGGAAAAAAATAAAGCTTTATTTCTTTTTCTACAACACTTTTGAACTATCCATTTATTGGTTTACAAAAGATCTTTAATAAATATCAAATATTTGCAAATTTTAAAATTTAACTATACCTGTTGCATTAATTTCTATTTACCTATTATATTCAAAATATATTGAAATTTCATGTTGATCTTCGAACATTGGGACAAAAGGAAGCCTTCATTTTGGAGTTGTTACTTTTTTAATCGTTTGGGAGACTTTGTGTGTTGGCATCCCAACACAATCATATCTTGTTATTATTTTTTTTCTTCTTTCTTCCCATGAACGTGTCCGGTAGTTTTCTTGGAAACGAGTCGAAGGATTTTCACGAAACATTGTAGGATGGTAGATGGGTTGCTGAAGTTGTGCACGGACATTTTGAAATTTTCAAAATGGCCACCGTTTCCGTGTAATTAGCGAAAGTTCATAATATAGGACATTGCAATATCTCGGTAACCTAGGTGCGTAGGAGGCTGAAATTTTGTAGGTGAATAGAGCAAAAGGAGCTCTTCAATAATACGAAAAAAAAATTTGAAGCGATATTTACGGTTTTCGAGTTATTTGCGAAAATGTGATTTTTCGGGCACGAAAATGCGAAAATCGCCAAAATGTTTCGATTTCGACAAAATTTTGTATCTAGAGGTTTTAAAAGATGCCGAATCATTATACGAAGTCAAAAATTTCAAAATGGCCGCCGTTTCCGTGTAATTGGCAAAAGTTCATAATATAGGACATTGCAATATCTCGGTAACCTAGGTGCGTAGGATGCTGAAATTTTGTAGGTGAATAGAGCAAAAGGAGCTCTTCAATAATACGAAGATAAAATTTGAAGCGATATTGATGGTTTTGAGTTATTTGCGAAAATGTGATTTTTCGGGCCGGAAAATGCGAAAATCGTCAAAATGCTTTGATTTCGACAAAATTTTGTATCTAGAGGTTTTAAAAGATGGCGAATCATAATACGAGGTCAAAATGGGTTCGTTTGGGAGACATTTTTGTGTTGGGCATCCCCAACACAGTCAGCACTTGTTATTATTATTCTCGGTATTCTGGACCGTGAACTTGTCCACCTCATTTTTTCGACATCTTTTAAGGTAGGAAGCTGAAACTTCATAAATCAAGAGTATGGAATGGGAGATTGTGCTTTTTGTATTTTTCGCCGAAATCGAACGACCCCTTATAGGTCAAAAAAGGGCCTCAAAATGGCTCCTCGAAACCGAAGTCGAACTTTTACCTGGCATTTCTGATCCGGCAGGGGTAGGAAAAATTCCTTTAAAGGGTAAGTGTAGACTTTTAATACCTTTCATTTAAAAAAAGAATTTTGAAAATCGGACTTACGGTTCTCAAAAATTGCAAAAAATCGAAATTTAATTTTTTTGTCAAATAGAGTTATCTTTCTTGGAACAATATATTTTGTAATAGAAATGTAAAAATTCTTAACTTTGTTATTTCTTAATGAAAATTGGTTTACAAGGTAATAGTGGTATGCCGAGTTCATTTTTGGTATCAAAAAAAATTTTTGGCGGCCATTTTTAAAATGGCGGCTTAAATGGCCGCCATTTTCCCGCCAAAACTTAAACTTGCTCCAATTTTTATGAAAATTGATATATAAGGTAATAGTGGTATGGCGAGTTGATTTTTGACATCAAAATTTTTTTATCGTCGGCCATTTTCAAAATGGCCGCCGTTTCCCGCCAAACTTAAAGTTACTCTGATTTTGATGAAAATTGGTATATAAGGTAAAAGTGGTATGGCGAGTTGATTTTTGACAACAATTTTTTTTTATCGTCAGCCATTTTTAAAATGGCCGCCGTTTCCCGCCAAAATTAAAGTTACTCTGATTTTGATGAAAATTGGTATATAAGGTAAAAGTGGTATGGCGAACTTATTTTTGACATCAAAATTTTTTTAGCGTCGGCCATTTTCAAAATGGCCGCCATTTCCCGCCAAAATTAAACTTACTCCTATTTTGATGAAAATTGGATATAATTAGTTATCTCAAATGCTAAGAGACATTGACAAAGAGGGGTACGTGAGGGGACATTTTTGTGACTCGCTTGCGATCACAATTAGAACTAGTTATTATTATTATTATTATTATTATTTTTTTTTTCTCGGTATTCTGGACCGTGAACTTGTCCACCTCATTTTTTCGACATCTTTTAAGGTAGGAAGCTGAATCTTCATATATCAAGAGTATGGAATGGGAGATTGTGCTTTTTGTATTTTTCATCGAAATCAAACGACCCCTTATAGGTCAAAAAAGGGCCTCAAAATGGCTCCTCGAAACCGAAGTTGAATTTTTACCTGGCATTTCTGATCCGGCAGAGGTAGGACAAATTCCTTTATGGGGTAAGTGTGGACTTTCAATACCTTTCATTTAAAAAAAAATTTTGAAAATCGGACTTACGGTTTTCAAAATTTTGCAAAAAATCGAAATTTAATTTTTTTGTCATATTGAGTTATCTTTCTTTGTACCTTGTATTTTGTAATAGTAATATTTTGTTATTTCTTAATGAAAATTGGTTTACAAGGTAATAGTGGTATGCCGAGTTCATTTTTTGTATCGAAAAAATTTTTTGGCGGCCATTTTCAAAATGGCGGCTAAAATTTCCCGCCAAAATTTAAACTTGCTCCGATTTTGATGAAAATTGGTACGTAAGGTAATAGTGGTATGGCGAGATGATTTTTGACATCAAAATTTTTCTATCGTCGGCCATTTTCAAAATGGCCGCCATTTCCCGCCAAAATTAAAGTTACTCTGATTTTGACGAAAATTGGTATATAAGGTAATAGTGGTATGGCGAGATGATTTTTGACATCGATTTTTTTTTATTGTCGCCCATTTTCAAAATGGCCACCGTTTCCCGCCAAAATTAAAGTTACACCAATTTTGTTGAAAATCGGTATTTGAGGTAATAGTGGTATGCTGAGTTGATTTTCGGAATGAATTTTTTTTTTATCGTCGGCCATTTTCTAAATGGCCGCCGTTTCCCGCCAAAATTAAAGTTACTCTGATTTTCATGAAAACTCGTATATAAGGTAACAGTGGTATGGCGAGTTGATTTTTGACATTGAAATTTATTTATGGTCGGCCATTTTCAAAATGGCCACTGTTTCCCGCCAAAATTAAACTCCGATTTTAATGAAAATTAATATACAGGGTAATTGTGGTATGGGGAGTTCATTTTTAGCATCAAATTTTGTTTATGGTCCGATGCAACAGCTTTTGGATGCGACTGTGTGATTCTTCTCGACTAAATGAGATTAAGGGAGAATAATATCTCATATGGATGTCAACCAAAAGCTTCTCCGTAACGTTTTTAGCATTTCATTGAAGAGTGGCTCCATTGTAGAGGACAAGAGCGGTAGTTATGCTCGCTAGTCACTACAATAGTTTACAAGTACGCTACCAATGCTTGTAAAAAGGGTGCTTCAATGGAATGATAAGGGCGTCATTGCTTAAACAGGGTTCCCACAATAGCCAGAAATATTGTCAAAGAGGGGTACGTGAGGGGACATGTATGTGACCCGCTTGCGATCACAATAAGAACTAGTTATTATTATTTTTCTCGGTATTCTGGATCGTGAACTTGTCCACCTCATTTTTTCGACATCTTTTAAGGTAGGAAGCTGAAACTTCATAAATCAAGAGTATGGAATGGGAGATTGTGCTTTTTGTATTTTTCGCCGAAATCGAATGACCCCTTATAGGTCAAAAAAGGGCCTCAAAATGGCTCCTCGAAACCCAAGTTGAATTTTACCTGGCATTTCTGATCCGGCAGGGATAGGAAAAATTCCTTTAAAGGGTAAGTGTAGACATTTAATACCTTTCATTTAAAAAAAGAATTTTGAAAATCGGACTTACGGTTCTCAAAAGTTTGCAAAAAATCGAAATTTAATTTTTTTGTCAAATTGAGTTATCTTTCTTGGAACAATATATTTTGTAATAGTAATGTAAAAATTCTTAACTTTGTTATTTCTTAATGAAAATTGGTTTACAATGTAATAGTGGTATTTTTGGTATCGAGAAAAAATTTTTCGCGGCCATTTTTAAAATGGCGGCTAAAATGGCCGCCATTTTCCCGCCAAAACTTAAACTTGCTCCAATTTTTATGAAAATTGATATATAAGGTAATAGTGGTATAGCGAGTTGATTTTTGACAATAAAATTTTTTTTCGTCGGCCATTTTCAAAATGGCCGCCATTTCCCGCCAAAAATTAAACTTACTCCGATTTTGATGAAAATTGGTATATAAGGTAATAGTGGTATGGCGAGTTGATTTTTGACATCAAAATTTTTTTATCGTCGGCCATTTTACCGTTTCCCGCCAAAATTAAAGTTACTCTGATTTTGATGAAAATTGGTATATAAGATAAAAGTGGTATGGCGAACTTATTTTTGACATCAAAATTTTTTTAGCGTCAGCCATTTTCAAAATGGCCGCCATTTCCCGCCAAATTTAAACTTACTCCTATTTTGATGAAAATTGGATATAATAAGTTATCTCAAATGCTAAGAGACATTGACAAAGAGGGGTACGTGAGGGGACATTTTTGTGACTCGCTTGCGATCACAATTCGAACTAGTTATTAAGTCATCCAAAACAAAGTTTGGGAGACTTATTGTTTTTGCACCGTTTCTTATTATTATTATTATTATTATTATTATTCTTCTGATTCTTTATCGTAAAGTTGTCCTCCCTAATTCAAGAAAATGGTTCAAGGAAATTGAATAACACTTGTTGGATTGGATAGTGGGTCACTCAAAGGCGTGTAATCAAGTTTTGCAATTTTCAAGATGGCCGCCGTTTCAAAATGGCGGCCGTCCGAAAAAGTGGGCGGAAATTTTTTTTTCATCGGATCGTCTTGAAAATTAAACATCTGGGTGAAACGGGTATGCTGAATTCAAATCTGCGACCGGATTTGAAATCTGACTTCCGGTTTCAAAATGGCGGCTATTTTACTACACCCGCCCCCCCTTAAAAATGTGAACTTTGTCCGATTTCAATGAAATTTGATTTCTATACATATTTTATTGTACTGAAAGGGAAGAAAAAGTATCCAAGGCGATTTTGGGCGACTTGTGTGTTGGCATCCCAACACAAATTATAGCTAGTTATTATTTTTCTTATTATAATTATTATTCTTCTGATTCTTTATCGAGAATTTGTCCTCCCTAATACAAGAAAACGGTCCAAGGAAATTGAATAACACTTGTGAGATTGGATAGTAGGTCACTCAAAGTTGTGTAATGCACTTTTAAAATTTTCAAGATGGCCGCCGTTTTAAAATGGCGGCCATCGGAAAAAGTGGGCGGAAAATTTTTTTTCATCGGATCGTCTTGAAAATTGGTCATCTGGGTAAAGCGGGTATGCTGAGCTCAAATCTGCGACCGGATTTGAAATCCGACTTACAGTTTCAAAATGGCGGCCATTTTACTACACCCGCCCCCCCCTAAAAACGTCAACTTTGTCCGATTTCAACGAAATTTGATTTTTAGACTTATTTTGATGCACTGATTTGAATGGAACTCTATCCAAGGCGATTTTGGGCGACTTGTGTGTTGGCATCCCAACACAATTATACCTAGTTAAACTTTGGTTTTTTTTTTAAATGAATAGTTTTCTTTAAACTAAGGAAGATTGCTTATCACTCCCGAATAATTTTGTCCATTTTTGAAAATACAAATATCAAAACTGGTATAAAAACGGGTAATTTGGTTATGCTGTATATGCATATTTAAAGGAGTAACCTCTCATCAGCGTCATTTGAAACAAAACATTTGAAGATCAAAAACCCAAATTATTGAACAAAGGGTTCTCAAAACCAAAAAAGATCGAATAGGAAAGCAAAATCCGGCACCGAGGATATCGACCACGTGCAGTACAAGGAAAGAAACCTGGTGTTTTAAACATTTTGAATTAAGGTTCATGGTTACACTTCCAAAAAAAAATGGTAGTTATTGGACCTATTTTTCTAGTCTATGTACAACTTAAACGACACATAGAAATATAAGATAAAGTGTAGCAGCGTCTAGCTATAAAAATCGCGGACCATTTCTCCTTCTATTTTACAAGATAAATCTTGTTGTTTTCTCTATTCATTTTCTGTCCGTTTAAATTGCGCCTTAAATAAAGCATGAAGTACCCCTTAATAACCTTCTCTAAAACCAATTGTGAGTAGATTTAATAACATCAATAATAGAACTACCTTGCACGTGGAGGCCATTTGACAGGGCAAGGTTGATATTTGGCTATATTTGGGTGAACTGAAAAACGCAAAGAAAATGCTCCGGCAAAACGGATCAAGTTTACACCTCCAAAATACTAAAACTTTGTGCAAAAATAATTTATCTAGACGCTGCTACGCCTTATTAAGCGATTGAATGTGTAGTTTAGGCTCCACATAGACTGAAAAAAGACGTGAAATATCAGTCATTTTTTCGAAAGTGTAAAGATGAACCTTAACAATCGGGAATTTTCAACAACAACAAAAAAGCATTAAAAGGAGTAGAGCCACGAAAGGCCCTAAATCGGCCCGGTATTTTCACTATTTTTTAACTACTATAACTTGTCAAAACTTTAACTAAAATATGTTAAGGTATGAACAAACTTTTCATATCTGTAAGATTTAGCAAAATATTTACACCACAGGTTTAGCCTTGAGTCTTTAAACAGGCCATAAATTTTAAAATTCCACATTTTTCACACATTTTCACTGGTTTCTCTGCATATTTCTTCAAAATTAGTATTGGCCACATTCCTCGACCATTATGATTTTTTGATAATTAATTTATAATATCATAATACACATTTCTATCTTAAAATAATTTTGGTCGACAGGTGTGGCCCATTTCATATTCATCGATTTATACATGAAAATCAAGGAAAACTGTCACAAATTGTTATTTTTCACAAAATAGTCTATTTTTTACCTCACTGCTCTCCTTATTGATAAATAATTGAAGAAAAAAATATTGCAATTCATGAAATATAAAGACTATTGAATATAAATGCAGCAACTACAAGCAGATATATCAAAGTAGAATTTTTGGGCCATTATGGGGCCTTCGTGGCTCTACTCCTTTATTGGAAATTTCGTGGCAGACATGTCTGGCGACCAGGCTTGTGATTACCTTTTGGTCCATCAACAGCGATTATCAACCCCAATTTATTTCGTAAACAAAGTCAGAAACATACACTTTTTCAGTGAAATATTGAACTGAAAAAATGAAAGTATGTCGGATGCCTAATACATTTCAGGTTTTAAAGATCATTTATTGGGTGAAGAAAATGATCCTACATGCAAAAGACTAGACTTAGTGTAGGTTTTCTCGAGTTCTCGAGCTTTTACTTTTAGGTCTTTTGTGGAAAATGGTACGAGAAAGAGATTATGACTCAGGGTTTTCAATATAGACCCATATAGACTCGGAAGTAACGGAATGATATGGGTCGATCCTGGAAAACCCTGTGTAATAATCTATACATATTTAAACATTTTTAAAAGGATTCTTCATCTACCGTTAAAAAGAAAGCAATATAGTTTTAATTTCGTTTATTATTGAAGTTGACGTAATACATATGTGGGAAAATGAAATAATTCGATGGAATGGGTTATGAATAATGATTAAAATTCCCAAGGTATTTTCATTCCAAAAAAGCGTCCCTCAATCACCTCCAAAGAATCGAAATGTAAACAATGGTGACTCCAGCTGCAATAATCAACAAATGACACAAGGACGATGGTTTGGTATGGCTTCCTGTAAACAAATAAATTTGTAATTTGATAACTAAGTCATTTCCGCACAAAAATAAATCATGTTCATGGTTTAAACTGTTTATTCAAACGGTGTCTTATATATACCTATGTCAACTTGACAAAACTATGAAAAATTAAGTACAAATGCTACACAAATAATGCTTGCAAAAGCATACTGTTATCATAACGATAAGAATATGTTTATCAATCAATCAATCAATCAATCAATCAATCCATCCATCAATTTTTATTGTCATAAAATTATTAATAACAACATTGAGATTTGTGACAAAATAACACCAAAGTTTAAACATGTAGCAAGTATGTATTTCTGGTGCTTATATGTTTTGATATGACCAGCATATGTTGTTTTTTTTTTTTTTTTAAATATTGAGAAAATGATGGATTACCAATAAATAACCACATTTCAAAACATTTTAGTAAATAATTTTTATTAATTAAACATTTCCATTAACCTCGCCAATTCGTGTTTCCCCCGACGTTGTATCCTTAATTTCGTTTAAATTTAGTTCTTTCATTTTGTCATCCTTTGAATATTAATTCAACGAATAGAACAATGATTATACTAACCACTACATGAAATAATAGACTCGAGCGCTTCCATAGCTTTTTCAGCAAGGCTTTCCCCTAGGTCGAGACCACATGTTTTAGAGATGTTGTCGACACAATCAATGTAGGTTTTTATGGACCTAGTGAAAACAAATACACAAATAACAAAAAAAATATACGATTTGCTTCTTTGAAATATTTGATGAGTGGTACCATTACTCGCAATGGAGCAAGTTCAAATTTTAAGTCTAGCTTTCACATGACTTGAGTAAAACAAATTACAGCTATACTGCTGCTTTCTGTTTATTTTAAAACTATTTTAAATATCAGCTTTGTTGATAATATTGTCACTTTTTCTATTTTGATCCTGAATTGTTTATGAAGTTCAAGATCAAATGTAGTCAAAAATTAATTATCACTCTCTTACATGTCTTACTTGAATATTTATAACTAACCCTCAATTTTTTGATATTATTAATATATCGCAAGAGGGCGATCTCTAAAGCGCTCAAAACTTTCAGACGGCTACAAGATCCCATCCAATTAAAACCTTCGCAAGTAAGCGAGTATTTGAAAGTTACATAGTTGTTATTCATAATGCTTTAGATTCTGGAAAAGGTGAATTATTTTTTAATACTTAAAATACATTTAACATACTCGCAACTATCTCTACCGTCCGAGGCTGCATTAATTACTGCCGGGAGACACGTCGTTAACACTGATTTGTAGGCTGTGTCTAGATCACATACCACAGCATCTGTAGCTATCAAGAAAATATTTGGAAATATTAAGTTTATGTCTTTGCATGGAAGCGACCATTTGATTTTTAAAATAAAAAGCAAGAGAGTGCTTAAAATAAAATAAAAAGTCATGATGAGATTTTTTGCTGAACGTAGTGGAGAAAAAATCAAGATCTAGTTTTAATTAGATCGGGGAAAAATCAGACAAGCATTTTATTGATCTGAGTGGTATAGATAAAGCAGTTTGCGTGTCTGCACATTTCGAACTGAATTCGATATAATTGCGGAAATTGTAATTATTGCCAAAGTTTCCATCACATACTTATAGTTTTATATTGATGCTATATACATATATGTTTCACTTGTTTAAAATAAATACTGGAACAAGCAGGGGTACAAATGGGACATTCGATTGTCAAAAGTCCGGAACGGCAAAGACAGAACAAGAGCAGAGGGAAGAAACAGACAACATGAAACAAAATAATACAATAAAATAAAAAAATAGACATCAACAACGCGAACTCAAGTCGTCGCAATAGTGAACTCAGGTGCTCTGGAAGAGTAAATAGATCATGCTTGTTAAGCGTACCCGTCGTACTGCCTGGTTTTTATTACCGGATTATACCAGTATTATATCAGCACGATCAGGTCGAAATAAGAACCTGCTGAATTTCCAAACGGGAGTTATTGATAAGCTGTAATTACTAGAGAGAAAAATAAAACCGTCTCTTTTGGTTAGAGGTTCTATCTGATCCATAAACGTCACCTTTCAAAAATAACATTAAATTTAAAATCGCAATGCCAGAATTAAACACGGTTTTGTTGTAACTTACCTTTATAGTTAAGTGTTAAAACAAAATAAATAAATAAAAGTCCTTCAGACAAAAGTTTGTACATTTTTCGTTATAAATTATATTCAGCTCGGTGTAATGAGTAATAGAAATTAAATAAAATAATTTGTATTATAACAAAATTATTTGTTACAGATTTCTGGGAACCCCATTGAAACGGAACACACCTAAAATCTATTAAAAGTCGGTCGGAATTTAACCTGAAATTCAATCTTTTAAAGGATCATAAGGTAAGAAAAATAGAAAATTAAATCAACTATACAAAGTATACTATATTTTTTGACAATTCTTTGAAGATTTAAGAGGCCATGTCAGTAACCATTGAGATTCAAATGGAAGTCAAAAAATCTAAAAATATTTCTGAATGTAGGACACTTCTGTGTATTAAACGGCACATAATTTTTAGATCAAATTACATTTAAAAGGCCTTTTACAATAATCTGTAAATATCCCACGATGTTCGAAGAAAAAGTCGATCCTATTATTATAATACAAAGTTAGAAAAATAAGAAAAAAATTGTTCAATTTTACCAAGAATACAATTAACCGTTTAAGAATTTGTTTTGAAATAATATTCAAAATAATGTTATTTTAGATGTACTTGGAACATATAAAAGAAAGGAGGACCCCATAGGGAGGGCACTCTAAGTATTACTGTATTAGGCTTGTAAGACAAAAATGCAGTGAGATTGTTTCAAAGTACTGGATTAAATTTAATTAAAGAAATCTTTCTCATCTAGCTTAAACATATATATCATGGATTGGGAAACAAGCTTAATGATTTTGTAAATCCCTATCTAGTTTGCAGTTTGCGAGTGCGACCCTCGTAGCGGACCTCATTAAGCCTATTCTTATCAAACATTTCAAAGGGGTCATTATTGCTTTCCCCATACACGGGTTAACCTTTTTTCGTCTCTTCCGAAGAACTGGCCATGTTAAAACCTGACTGCATTGAATTATTATTGTTTGTTTCTTATATCATTATTCAAAATTATATTGTTTATTAACTAGTGCAAACCGAATAGCTTTTATATATACGACTAGATGGATTTGAGAACATTAAACTTGCAGGAAAGTCGTTGGACTCATATATTCGTGGTTTAAACTTGCCTACGAAAATCGAAACAACAGAATAAACAATGTTAGGAATGTAGGACACTTCTGTGTATTAAACGGCACATAATTTTTAGATCAAATTACATTTAAAAGGCCTTTTACAATAATCTGTAAATATCCCACGATGTTCGAAGAAAAAGTCGATCCTATTATTATAATACAAAGTTAGAAAAATAAGAAAAAAATTGTTCAATTTTACCAAGAATACAATTAACCGTTTAAGAATTTGTTTTGAAATAATATTCAAAATAATGTTATTTTAGATGTACTTTGAACATATAAAAGAAAGGAGGACCCCATAGGGAGGGCACTCTAAGTATTACTGTATTAGGCTTGTAAGACAAAAATGCAGTGAGATTGTTTCAAAGTACTGGATTAAATTTAATTAAAGAAAACTTTCTCATCTAGCTTAAACATATATATCATGGATTGGGAAACAAGCTGTATGATTTTGTAAATCCCTATCTAGTTTGCAGTTTGCGAGTGCGACCCTCGTAGCGGACCTCATTAAGCCTATTCTTATCAAACATTTCAAAGGGGTCATTATTGCTTTCCCCATACACGGGTTAACCTTTTTTCGTCTCTTCCGAAGAACTGGCCATGTTTATTGAGACCATTCTCGCAAATGTTGTAAAGAGAGAATGAACCAGAAAATTAGTCCATGAAATTTAACTTTCACCCCTAACCATCATTCAACCATGAACCTATGTATTGGGAGTCAAACCAAATCAAGGAAAAATAAATATGGTTAAACTAAACTAATTCATAGGATAAAGGTATACACTAAACTACCGAACATGGAGGATCAATCTCAAATATCCAAGAGAAAAGACAGAACATGGCAGATACCGGAGGAATTGAAGATCGCAATGGTCCTGACTTCGTACAGGCATTTCAAAAGAATTGGTGGATTAAATCAGGTGTAATAGCACCAAATCGCCTTCCATTGTGATCTTAGGGTCCGGTAGTAACACAAAACACAACGTGGTTGTTATAATAGTGATACTGAGGTGATTATCTCAGTACAGCAACCTGCCAAGTACTTATCAAAACAATCACTAACCATTTCGTCTAACAGGTTTCACCAGTGGCTGATATCGAGGGAATAACTTTTTAGAGACCGTATGAGCTAGGCAATATTAAGCGAAAGCTATACTTTGTGTACCACATGTTATTTGTATGTATACAGCAACTCATTGTTTTCTTTAAGGAATTTTAAAAGATAAATGTATAATATCAAAAATATACAAAACTTTTTTTTTAAACTTTGGTTTTTTTTTTAAATGAATAGTTTTCTTTAAACTAAGGAAGATTGCTTATCACTCCCGAATAATTTTGTCCATTTTTGAAAATACAAATATCAAAACTGGTATAAAAACGGGTAATTTGGTTATGCTGTATATGCATATTTAAAGGAGTAACCTCTCATCAGCGTCATTTGAAACAAAACATTTGAAGATTAAAAACCCAAATTATTGAACAAAGGGTTCTCAAAACCAAAAAATATCGAATAGGAAAGCAAAATCCGGCACCGAGGATATCGACCACGTGCAGTACAAGGAAAGAAACCTGGTGTTTTAAACATTTTGAATTAAGGTTCATGGTTACACTTCCAAAAAAAAATGGTAGTTATTGGACCTATTTTTCTAGTCTATGTACAACTTAAACGACACATAGAAATATAAGATAAAGTGTAGCAGCGTCTAGCTATAAAAATCGCCGACCATTTTCCCTTCTATTTTACAAGATAAATCTTGTTGTTTTCTTTATTCATTTTCTTTCCGTTTAAATTGCGCCTTAAATAAAGCATGAAGTACCCCTTAATAACCTTCTCTAAAACCAATTGTGAGTAGATTTAATAACATCAATAATAGAACTACCTTGCACGTGGAGGCCATTTGACAGGGCAAGGTTGATATTTGGCTATATTTGGGTGAACTGAAAAACGCAAAGAAAATGCTCCGGCAAAACGGATCAAGTTTACACCTCCAAAATACTAAAACTTTGTGCAAAAATTATTTATCTAGACGCTGCTACGCCTTATTAAGCGATTGAATGTGTAGTTTAGGCTCCACATAGACTGAAAAAAAGACATGAAATATCAGTCATTTTTTCGAAAGTGTAAAGATGAACCTTAACAATCGGGAATTTTCAACAACAACAAAAAAGCATTAAAAGGAGTAGAGCCACGAAAGGCCCTAAATCGGCCCGGTATTTTCACTATTTTTTAACTACTATAACTTGTCAAAAAATTAACTAAAATATGTTAAGGTATGAACAAACTTTTCATATCTGTAAGATTTAGCAAAATATTTACACCACAGGTTTAGCCTTGAGTCTTTAAACAGGCCATAAATTTTAAAATTCCACATTTTTCACACATTTTCACTGGTTTCTCTGCATATTTCTTCAAAATTAGTATTGGCCACATTCCTCGACCATTGTGATTTTTTGATAATTAATTTATAATATCATAATACACATTTCTATCTTAAAATAATTTTGGTCGACAGGTGTGGCCCATTTTATATTCATCGATTTATACATCAAAATCAAGGAAAACTGTCACAAATTGTTATTTTTCACAAAATAGTCTACTTTTTACCTCACTGCTCTCCTTATTGATAAATAATTAAAGAAAAAAATATTGCAATTCATGAAATATAAAGACTATTGAATATAAATGCAGCAACTACAAGCAGATATATCAAAGTTGAATTTTTGGGCCATTATGGGGCCTTCGTGGCTCTACTCCTTTATTGGAAATTTCGTGGCAGACATGTCTGGCGACCAGGCTTGTGATTACCCTTTGGTCCATCAACAGCGATTATCGACCCCAATTCATTTCGTAAACAAAGTCAGAAACATATATACTTTTTCAGTGAAATATTGAACTGAAAAAATGAAAGTATGTCGGATGCCTAATACATTTCAGGTTTTAAAGATCATTTATTGGGTGAATAAAATGATCCTACATGCAAAAGACTAGACTTAGTGTAGGTTTTCTCGAGTTCTCGAGCTTTTACTTTTAGGTCTTTTGTGGAAAATGGTACAAGAAAAAGATTATGACTCAGGGTTTTCAATATAGACCCATATAGACTCGGAAGTAACGGAATGATATGGGCCGATCCTGGAAAACCCTGTGTAATAATCTATACATATTTAAACATTTTTAAAAGGATTCTTCATCTACCGTTAAAAAGAAAGCAATATAGTTTTAATTTCGTTTATTATTGAAGTTGACGTAATACATATGTGGGAAAATGAAATAATTCGATGGAATGGGTTATGAATAATGATTAAAATTCCCAAGGTATTTTCATTCCAAAAAAGCGTCCCTCAATCACCTCCAAAGAATCGAAATGTAAACAATGGTGACTCCAGCTGCAATAATCAACAAATGACACAAGGACGATGGTTTGGTATGGCTTCCTGTAAACAAATAAATTTGTAATTTGATAACTAAGTCATTTCCGCACAAAAATAAATCATGTTCATGGTTTAAACTGTTTATTCAAACAGTGTCTTATATATATACCTATGTCAACTTGACAAAACTATGAAAAATTAAGTACAAATGCTACACAAATAATGCTTGCAAAAGCATACTGTTATCATAACGATAAGAATATGTTTATCAATCAATCAATCAATCAATCCATCAACTTTTATTGTCATAAAATTATTAATAACAACATTGAGATTTGTGACAAAATAACACCAAAGTTTAAACATGTAGCAAGTATGTATTTCAGGTGCTTATATATTTTGATATGACCAGCATATGTTTCGGTTAGTTTTTTTTTGAAAAATATTGAGAAAATGATGGATTACCAATAAACAACCACATTTCAAAACATTTTAGTAATTAATTTTTATTAGTTAAACATTTCCATAAACCTCGTGTTTCCCCCGACGTTGTATCCTTAATTTCGTTTAAATTAGTTCTTTCATTTTGTCATCCTTTGAATATTAATTAAACGAATAGAACAATGATTATAAAAAACTACATGAAATAATTGACTCGAGCGCTTCCATAGCTTTTTCAGTAAGGCTTTCCCCTAGGTCGAGACCACATGTTTTAGAGATGTTGTCGACACAATCAATGTAGGTTTTTATGGACCTAGTGAAAACAAATACACAAATAACAAAAAATATATACGATTTGCTTCTTTGAAATATTTGATGAGTGGTACCATTACTCGCAATGGAGCAAGTTCAAATTTTGAGTCTAGCTTTCACATGACTTGAGTAAAACAAATTACAGCTATACTGCTGCTTTCTGTTTATTTTAAAACTATTTTAAATATCAGCTTTGTTGATAATATTGTCACTTTTTCTATTTTGATCCTGAATTGTTTATGAAGTTCAAGATCAAATGTAGTCAAAAATTAATTATCACTCTCTTACATGTCTTACTTGAATATTTATAACTAACCCTCAATTTTTTATATTATTAATATATCGCAAGAGGGCGATCTCTAAAGCGCTCAAAACTTTCAGACGGCTACTAGATCCCATCCAATTAAAACCTTCGCAAGTAAGCGAGTATTTGAAGGTTACATTGTTGTTATTCATAATGCTTTAGATTCTGGAAAAGGTGAATTATTTTTTAATACTTAAAATACATTTAACATACTCGCAACTATCTCTACCGTCCGAGGCTGCATTAATTACTGCCGGGAGACACGTCGTTAACACTGATTTGTAGGCTGTGTCTAGATCACATACCACAGCATCTGTAGCTATCAAGAAAATATTTGGAAATATTTAGTTTATGTCTTTGCATGGAAGCGACCATTTGATTTTTAAAATAAAAAGCAAGAGAGTGCTTAAAATAAAATAAAAAGTCATGATGAGATTTTTTGCTGAACGTAGTGGAGAAAAAATCAAGATCTAGCTTTAATTAGATCGGGGAAAAATCAGACAAGCATTTTATTGATCTGAGTGGTATAGATAAAGTAGTTTGCGTGTCTGCACATTTCGAACTGAATTCGATATAATTGCGGAAATTGTAATTATTGCCAAAGTTTTTATCACATCCTTATAGTTTTATATTGATGCTATATACATATATGTTTCACTTGTTTAAAATAAATACTGGAAGAAGCAGGGGTACAAATGGGACATTCGATTGTCAAAAGTCCGGAACGGCAAAGACAGAACAAGAGCAGAGCGAAGAAA